>BMAO01024033.1:0-13786 GCA_019973975.1 Trichonephila clavata
TATGATATGGACTTAGTTCATATTGGAGATATTCTTGAAGATTACGTTCACACTATTTGCTTACAGTTATTCTTTGGAAGAGTAGCAATGGATCAATTGAAACTCTACAACGTTAATTTTGACAGATTGTTGACAATAAAGTGGTAAAACCTTATCGGATCGTTTTAACTTTATTTCATTAAATTTTAAACAGTTATCTTTACCATTGATTGTAATCCGATTTCATGGGCTTTGTGACAGTTATTTGATCATTTCTAACTGTTACAGAAGCTAAAGATACCAATTGTTGCGTATTTGGAAAGGGATTATGAAGTGTAAGCCATTCAACTAGTTTACTTACATCAGCATTATCTTTTTTTACTCTTGAATCCTTAGCATCAACGTGTTGTTCATTAGAGTTTTAAGAAATTGACAAAACTTCTCCATCTCGTCACAAATTGTATTTGTAGCGTACATAGCAAACACCCATTTACATAAAACACTTTCTTGCGTACTTCGACCACGAGATACTCTCCCTTCTGTCTTCATAGATTTCATTAGACTAATATCTGTCCATGTACCAGAATTAAATTTCTCACGCTGAAGAATCCATTTTAAAGTTCTTAAAAGTCTGTCCATCCATTTTATTTTCTAAATCGTTCATATCTTGAAGATATAAATGTACAGACTTCGATATAGACCACTAGCGTAAAAATATGGCAGCCTTCGCAGCATTAAGATGTTCTTTGAAAAGTCCAGTCTTTCAGCGCGAATAAAGTCGAGTGCTATTGATACCATTTTGAAATATTGTACCCATAATTGCTGTAGGATTTCGAGCTTTTAATTCATTCAGTTTATTCTGAAACTGATCAATAAATAAGTTTGAGTTGCCTATACACCCTTCAATGCCTTCATAGGAAACATTTCGGCAATTGATTTGTTCAGTTAACTCTTTTAACACACAATCTTCAATCTTCATGTCTTCGAAGATTATCATTGACAATACAAGCCATAAATGTATGACCTCTGATACTTCTTGAATAAGCATGACCATTCAACATTTTGTCGACTGAATTCATAGCATATATTTTACCTAGAGCTTCTTTGAGTCCACTTCCGTCCATTATATATCCAATAGATCCAAGAAAGGACATGAGCATATGAAATCCTCTTAATTTAACAACTATCTTAAAAAATTCTGAGTTAGCATATGATGCAGCAACTAATTCACGAGCTTTAGAGTAGAGAGTTTGATCAAAAGTAATTAACACGTTTTTTGGCCTTGTAACTTGACATATTTTGCAGCGCAATGTAAAGTAGTATAAATTGTGTCTACGTTACTGGCAGGATGATCAATAAAAGGAAGAAACATGACCTGAGAAGTAGAAAAATCCTTATTATTTTTAGTGAGCTGTTCGAGAAAGCCATTCCACCCAGGTAATGATGAAATATTCTTCCACTTTCCGTATAACCACAAAAAATCAATACAGTTTAATTCTTTTCTGTTAATGCTTGATCACCATGTAGATTTTTTGACTTAATTTTGCTGTATCCAGGTACAATTGGTTTTTCATATTACTAGAAGAGACACTTGTGATATTGCGCTAACTCTTTTGCACATTGTTTGGTTGTACATTTTTGTATATGATCATTGTAAAGAACAGCATCTTTTGGAGTAACAATCTTTATCATCCCCATAATACGGAGAGTATTATTACCATCAAGAGTATGGACATTTATATCAGCATTGTCCTCAACATATTGTACTAGTGCCCCTGATTCCGATGATAAAATACGAGGCTGTGGATGGTAACGACTGCTGAAATTTCGTACTGTACAGTATTACAATACGAAGCTGCAAAACCCAAGCTAAATAACACATCTATTAGTCTTTTAGATTCATATCTTCTTATGAAGAACACAGAAAGGCTTAATAGTAGCTGTGATGAAAATGATCGTTCTCGTAATGCAGCCATTATTGCATGACTTATTGACGTGCATTTTGGTTTTTAAATAAGCTATTTTCCGTTTCTGTTTTTCATTATAACTTCTCGTAAGAAATGAAATAAACTTTTTGGTATATCTTGATTTACATCATCCAACATTTTACTTGGAGGTGGATAAGACTTGTTTCACGACAGATGACCGAATATCTTCACGAATAATAGTTGCTGCAGCTTCTACAATTCGCAACCGTTCTTCTTCGGGATCCCTTTTTTTATTATCATACCAAGCTTTTGATAATATATTAGCTTGTGTATCACGAAAAGATATGATAGTAAAAGATCTTTACTTTTGTCGTATTATTATATTTGTCAAATATTTTTGTTGAAGTCTTGTAATTATAGTTTTATCATCTGGTACATACCCCGTCAGGACATCTATGAGCTCTTTCAATGTAAATTGGGAATCGTCGTGATTTTCGATGTAATTAAAAATCTCTGCCATAGCTTCTGAGACTTGACTATCTTGGCGAGACTTCTTTTCAGTAGATAGTAGCTGATTTAAGAAATTAGTGTAGCAGAAGTATGCTATTTTGCTTTCAGAAGCGATCAAATCATACTCACAAATTATACGATCTTTCACTAATTCTCCTATAGAATCACCACGTTCTTCTGCTTTTTTTTAAAACATTGTCTTTAAACTCAAGAGTACTCACTTTACTGATCTTGCGCCTGTACTTCTCTTTTTTTTAGTTTCATCAGCTACTTCACCACAAAATAAACAGAGCTTTTTGAAATCAAACGCTTCATTTCTTCTTTTACGAGAGACACTAGGTGATGATAAAGCTTTCACTGTTTTCAATGCGGCCTTCGATGTTCAATAGAATTTTACTAATGTACACTTTTCGGCACTCCGGTATGTACATTCACGGAGGTTGAAGAATTTAAAAAATCAATGTGACCGTCCTTCGTTTGATACTTGCTGCTCTCAAAGTTTTTAAACCGCGCACTACATTAACAGGATAACTTTGTGATAGTGATTCATTACATATAAAACATAAATCAGACATAACTCTCAAAATTTTACGTCCGTCGAAGCTAAAATACAATTTAAAACTAACGAATAAACGTGGCTAGTAGAAACTGAATTGTTGAAATGGAAATAGGTCTTTATTGTTTAGCTAAACATGTGTCCATCAACTAGCTATAAATTAAACGTTCGTATATTAGGTGTGTATAAGAATGTAGGTGTATAAGAATGTAAAGCGCCCTCTAGCGTTCATAAACATTCAGTGTATCCTTAGACTCCAACAAGAGATGAGTCGAATCGAGACGAGACATTTTAACAAACAACAGTCCATTGGAAATTGAGGGAGAATCTCCTTTACTTGAGTATTTTACCATATTTTTATTACGTCTGTCAGGGTGGAATTTTGTAATTGATTTTAAACTAACTTCCCGATGAGCTATGAGACTTGAAATTTAGACCATAGCTTAGAAGTGGATGACGATGCATGAAAATATGCTTTTAAGTTCGTTATAAAAACATGGTACATTAAAATTTTTTTTATTCTTAGATCATGTTTTCTTTGAGGTAACTAAGCTATCAATAGTGGTCAGCAGGTCTAGGCATAATCTGCACAGAAGGAAATAAATTTGAAGGTTTATACATTTCAAACTAATTGTATTTAATTTTTCTTCTTAAAATGTAATTAGCATATATTAAAATATAATTAAAGTAAGTCTATAGTTTCAGTTAACTGTTTTTCAATTACAGGAACAGATGCGGAGTATTAAAAAATATACTTGATTAATGAAATCTATTACTAAATATAATGTAATAATTAATAAAAAATGCCAATTGTTCGTAGCTATATATATTTTTGAGGTTTATAGATTTTATACGGCGTATTATATCATGTGACTAACTGTTGACCTTGCATTTTGCTGCAGATAGCCAACCATTGAGCGTTCAGCGCCCTCTATTTCAAAAACGGTTTGATGTATAAAAAAACGTTTCAATTAAAGTTATAGAAAATTTTGTTCTCTACAACATTTATAATAAATGAAAATAGCTTTAAGGCCATAGAAAACGAGATATTTTTTTTAAAAAAACGATTTTTTGACCTTTGACCTCGAATATCTTAAGACGCGGACACGAGATTTTATGAGACTTTTGAGACAACATTTAGAGTGACAAAATAAAGGTCTACACAAGTTTTCAGCTTATTATCTCTCATTCCGCAGTTGACCCTTTTTTTTTTTTTGACTAAGATGACTGGGCTATTCTTCGGAGCCTGTCGCCTCCCCTGTTGCCATAGGCGAGAAGAGAAACCCCAGGCGCTCTCCTGGGTCAAATGTCACCTGCTCGTAACTCTTCTTTCTATGCTCTCTTCTGTCTCCGTTCATAATATTCTCCCACCTTTGAGTTTTGGAAGCTGCAAAAACTCAAACACAACATATAAAATACAACAATATGAATAATAATGTGGGTACTGTAAGATGTGTGCTGAAATAAAACAAAACTTACACCAAAACAATACTTTACAAAATACACTTTAGACGTACGTCAAATGCTTAGGAGAAACTACTTTTTGCCTCTTTTTGTGCGAATAACAGAATCAGTCTGTTCTTTTGGTAAATTAATTTCTGGCTCTAGTAGTTCCAGGTTGTAAAGTCTCTGCACTGGTCTGACCAGTTCCCCAGTCTCAGTTCTTACTCGAGCGAATCTAACATGTCCATCTTTTCCCGGAATAAGTTCAATTATTCTGGCAAGTGACCACAGAGTTCGATTCTTTAAATTATTTTCTAGTACAACTGCATCTCCCACCGTTAAGGGTCTTAATTTCAGGTGGTGTTGAGTTTGCTCTCTCAGTCGGCCTAGGTACTCAATTCGAAATATTTTTTTAAGTTGTTCTCGGATGGCTTGAACATGTTTAATCCTCTTATTAATTTCTTGATGATCTAGGCAATCTATGTCAGTTACATCTGACGTTTCAATCTCTTGCAAAAACATGGCTGGTGTTAATGGTGATAAATCATTAACATCCTCAGAAACGTATGTTAAAGGTCTAGAATCGATCACATGTTCACATTCACATAGTACAGTATTTAGTTTTTCGTAATATAACGAAGCTCTACCTAACACTTTTCTCAAAATTTGTTTCAACATTTGAATCACTCTTTCCCAAAATCCTCCCCATCACGCGGCAGTGGGAGGGTTAAATTTCCCCTTTATTTTTTGGATATTAGCCTTAGATGTTACTATATCCCCAATCAATAGAACTAAGTGCACTATTAGTCCCAACAAAATTTGTTCCATTATCCGAATAAATAATGCTTGGTCGGCCACTTCTCGAAATAAATCGTCTTAAAGATTGTAAAAATGCTACGGTAAAGAGACGTAATTAATTCAAAATGCACTGTACGGAATACAGCGCAAGTGAATAATACGACCCAACCCTTACGTTTATCTTTTAAATGAAGTGGACCGGCAAGATCAACACCACCAATTTAAAATATTTTAGAGTCACATACCCTATCTTTCGGTAAAGAAGATGGCACTACTTCAGTTTTTTGAGCCGAGAATTTTTTGCACCGAGTACATTTTTGTATTATTTGTCCAACTAATTTCCGAGCTTTTAAAATCCAAAATTTTTCTCTCAAATGATTCATTACAATAGATACACCTGCATGCAAAAGTTCCTCATGTTTACGTTCGATCATCAAATGAACAACAGGGTGATCGTTAGGTAACATAATAGGAAACTTAAAATTCTCTGTATCTTCCCGAAAACTTAGTTTTGTTCTAGCACGCAAAATTCCAAATTCATCTAAAATAGTTTTAAAGGGCGCAATTTCTCATCCCTTTCTCCCTCAAAAGTTTGCCTTTGTATTAATTTAATTACAGTTTTTCCGTATGGTCAAATTCAGAAAATATTATTTCCGAAGTTTTACAAACATCGGTTCTCTTAGCATTTTTTAAAAAACGAAATATCCAAGCTATCATGCGAATAACTTTTAAATATATATATATATTATACATACTCATGTCCATAAATTAAGGCTAATTCAGAATCACACAGAAATTGAACTCTAAAATAAAAATTTCACCTGTAGAATTATCACACACATCTTGAAGAAGAATATGCAAATTACAGGAAACCACCAGATGGCGCGGATAGTACGTCACAATGACGAGAGTGTATGAGAGGGGTATATAAGGAATGGTGGCAAAGAAGTAAAATTGTTCACAAGTGCTTTAAAAGCCTTTCAGTGCAATAACCGCATAGTTACGACACAAAGGAAGCATTTGGATGATTTTTTACGTGGTAGAATTATCGGACGACTGGAATGTGGACGTACCATCTGGATGTATCCGAGGAACTTGGAATCGCCCAGAGTGTCATCTCCAGGCTTTGGCAACGATTCCAAGATGATGGTAATGTGAATAGATGTTACAGCACAGGTCGCCCCCGAGTTACAACCCGAATGAGGACCGGTATTTGGCAGTTACTGCCAAAAGAAACAGACGGAGCACAGCATCAGACCTATCTCGTCAGCTCTCTTCAGCTACCGGTACGACAGTTCAAGCAGACCGTGTACAGACGCTTAGGGCACATTGGTCTATATGCTCGTAGGCCTGTCAGATGTGTTCCCTTACCGCAACTCACTGTCGCTGCGATTAACCTGGAGTAGAGAGCATGCATTGTGGACACGCCATGTCTTGTTTTTTTCCGCGATTTTGTTTCAGTCTGTTTCCGGACTTTCTATGAACGCAGTACCCGTTACAAAAGAAACATTAAACACCGTACGGGTGCAGGATGTCGTTGGGAGGATATCTGGTTCAGAAACCTGCATGTTCAGGTAACGAGACAGCACATCTATCGATTCATTCTGGACAACTGTACGTTTGTTTCCCATGTGCTGAATTCTTTTATATGACACCTCGTGCACTGTAGACGAATGCTTCATGGAATATCACATATTGGCCGCATCTCCGGACAGATCCAATAGAATGTGGGATATGCCGACGAATCTGTAATACCAAGAGAATCGAGTTTCCACAATTCGGAAATACACATATCATTTACAAACATTGATGTAACATTCATAAAATTATTTTTATCAAGTTTAGTTTCATTTCTATAAGTTTTCCCCATAAGCGTCCAACCTAATTTAGTTTTTATTGCAACAGGACCAGATTTTAAACAGAACGTAGTTCCAGTCAGTAGCTTTCCAGCTACATCTGCTCCTAGTAATATATCTTTTTTCCCTCCCAAATTATGATCGATATCTGACAAATTAATTTTTCTACTTTTTAATTCCTTTATCCAAGGACCATGACAAATACTCGGTACATCATTACATATAATTTCTTGGTCGTACACATTTAGATTACAAGTATAATAATTATCAATATCAGTTAAACAAATTTTATAACATTTATGTCTAAACATTCCTGTTTTTGAACCGCCAAACAAAGAATGAACAAATTCTTCTTCTCTTTCATATTTAAATCCCAGTTTTTCAGCAGTGCATTTTAAATTATAGGATTTTTGAGATCCGGTGTCAGTTAAAGCTCTTACTAAACTCTAACGGTTTCCGTTTTTCAATACAACCACAAGAGTCTGCAAGAGAACTTCAGAAGTGCAAGCTTGATTAGCTAAAACATTAGTGCTAGATGAACTAGCTGACGTGCTATTCTCAGTGCTTGCACTTTCGGTTTCTAAACCAGATCTCAAAGGCAATTTTGAACATAACAACAGCGTAATGCCGTTTATTACATATTATACATTTAACATTTGATCTGCATGACTGTGACATATGACCCCTTCTTAAACAAGTGTAACACTCGCCTTTTTTCCGCACAGCATTCTTCTTAAAATCATATGACATAGAAGCTACTTCAGAACAATTTTCAGAGGCATGCGTTTTTTCACAAAATACACAATTATTATCACTATTCTTATATTTAAAACCTTTCCTGTCTTTAAAGTTACTATTAAATAAATCTGCAGCAGTTCAGTAGTGGAAATATTTTCTAATTTTTTTCTTACAGTTAATTCTCTCAGAATCAAAACCATTTCTGGCTAATTTTATTATATCTTCACTCGATACTTTTACAGATAAAAATTTCAATAGAGAATCAAGGTCTTTCTTATCTGATTCATCTGACGAATATCCCACATATCTTCCCCAGGCACGCAGAATTTCAGCGGGAAGACAGGACTCCACCAGCGGGAACAGCATGGCAGCATATTTCTCTTTCGAGACTCCAAGGGTCTCTAAGGCGCGTAGCTGGACCTCGATCTTGTCATATAGCGAAGATAACTTTATTTTCTTCACTTCTGTGTTCTGTAGCACAAGCTTCAAGAGTTCTCTCACGTACACTTGAATCAGGACATCCTCTTGTCCGAACCGCACTTTCAGATACCCGAAAGCCTTTCTATAGTTTTCAGGGGTCGCTGGGAAGCTTTCAATGATATCCCTGGCCCGGGAATTTGGAATTGTTGCCTGAATTAAATATTGTAACTTGTCTGCGTCATCAATGTTCTCATCTTCATGGATTCTCTTAAACTCTGGTTATAGAATCTCAACCAATCCGTCAACTCTCCGGAAAACTGTAGAAACTGGATCTTTGGAAGACGCAGAGATAAGGAAGGTGATGTGACCAGGCTATGATTGTCCTTCTGTCCCGAAGGATCGTTCTCCATCAGGTTTTTAAACTTGATTTTCCAGGCAATCATTTTCTCCACATAACCTTCTATGGTGTCGAATTCAGTGTTGTAAACTTCTTGCGGGCAATTCGCTTCGCTTAACATATCTAAAATAGACTCATCTATTTGTCTCAGTTTCTTATTTTTTAGTTTTAATTGCTCGAAAGCAATTTCCAATTCATTTTTATCTAGTTGCTCATTTTCGGCAACTTCTTGCAAATGATTTACAGCCTTCGTGAAAGCTGTCCTAAGTGGCGTGCGTCTCAACTTTAAAGCATCCATGTTTTACTTTCTAATATTGAAAAATGTTTTTCTAACACTCGTGGCCCACCCTAGAGCGCCAGAAAAATGTCCAATATAAAATTAGATTCTCGAAATAGAACACATTTACAAATCAGTAAACTGAGTCTACAACAAAAGATGTGGCGACGAGCGTTTCTCAATTAAATAACACATTTATTAAGCTATTTACATGGATGCATAAAAAAGGTTAAATATTATCGCGCACGCTCAAAATGCCGACTCCTCCGTCCAAACGCATCTAGAGGAATGCCTCTTTCCCTCCTTCAGAGCGTGTCGCCTCCCCCTGTTGCCACAGGTGAGAAGAGAAACCCCAGGCACTCTCCTGGGTCAAATGTCACCTGCTCGTAACTCTTCTTTCTATGCTCTCTTCCGTCTCCATTCGTAATAAGTGTATTAAATCAGTGCCAAGTGAATTTATTTCTTATCATGTCGGGATGTATTCTGCTTGTAGAAATTTCAGTAAATAGGTAATTTTTTTTAAAATAATCTTTTGTTTTCGATTTTTTAATACGCTCGTAACTCCCTTATGGAGTTGTGGCCACGGTAGCCAAGTGGTCAAGACATCGGATCATGGCTAGCGTGTCAAGAATTCGAACCCAGTACCACTGAAGACTCGCCGTGTAGAGGGCGATGCACGTTAAATCTGTCAAGAGCTCAAACGTCCTCCCGTTGGTGTGGTGTGGTAGTTAGGAGAGGGGGTAGCCAGATCAGGTGTCGTCCGCGTCACTTGACCATGGTTCAAAATGACGAGGTCCGTCGCCAAAAGCCCTCGTTAGCTTAATAGTGCGACGTTAATATTCACTCACTCACTCACCCTCGTGGAGTTATCACGCTCCCAAAGGGGGAGCGCGCCCACAGTTTGAGAAACACTGGGTTACACATTCGTAAAATTCATGACAAAATGATGGTGGTTTATAGAAATGTTGTATTCGCTCAGGCGACACTAGCGCCACTCTCTGTACCCCCGGATGTAAGCGGGAGAAGAAGCACACTTACCTTTTCCCAACAGCGCGCGCCTAGTCAGGTTTAACGACCTGTAGATGTCATTAAATCTCCTTAAACATAAACGTCTCTTTTATTCAACATAACCCTAGACACCCCCCTCTGTGTTACATGGGAGCTCTAATGGTTTTTGAACCCGTATTAAAATCAAAAGTCGCCCAAATAAACGGCGCTCATCGAAATCGCCCAACACAATGGCTGATGCTTGATCAATTCGGATGCTACGCGAATTCCTCCGACGCCTAGTAAGAGCTAATCCTCCGCTCTGAGACCAACACTACCGTCTCCTTTGACAAGCCAAACCAAAGCTTGAGACTCAACTAAAAAGTCTCTTCGGCATCGTCCAAAAGTGTTTCAATAAAACAAAAAGGCCAATTCCCCCGCCTATTCATCTCATCAAGTGTAAACTCCATCTGCTTCGTATCTACAATCATCGCCGTGAACAGTGGTGAACTCATCGCAAACGGATAGCTTTTTATAAGCGAAGTCTATCTGCAGTCTACAAACACTCCGATACCATCAAATCAGGTAGGATCAAACCTTTTCACTCAGCATGTATCGTAATACTAAGAAAGAAGATCTAATAACTGCCGCGAAAGAACTAGGTGTTACTGTCTCAGAAAATGCTACACTTGTGATTTTAAAAGCACTATCGAACAAACTGACACTTTCAAAAACGAACGTGAATTCGTTAAGGATATGCTTAATTTACTCGTAGATGAACGAAAAGAATCAGAACTAGAGAAAAAAGAAGCCGAGCAAACGGCAAAAAAATCATTCAATTTGAAACAGAAATTGAACTCGCGAATATTAATCCGCTATAAATTCTAATAATTCAAACAATACTACTGCAACATTCGAAACATCGTCAACTAACCTTTTAGAAAGTCTCATTAAATTCGTTAAGACCCTTAGTATGCCAGTTCCTTGTAAACCTGAAAATTATAATTTATTTTTTCATTCACGTGCATTTACAACCAAAATGTTCCACAGGAATTAAAATCAGAGATCTTAATTAATATTCTCGGTGAAAAAGCTAACAGTATTTTGCTTTATATCCCGAAAACGAACTCCAAGATTACGAGAAAGTTAAACACATTATTTTACGAGAATTCCAACCAACATAACAAGAATGCTTAATTAATTTCCGTAGGGCTCAACGATTGCCAAATGAATCGCATGTACAGTTTTCGTCACGATTAACAAGTTCTTTTGAATATTATTGTAAACTTCGTAATACGAATGATTTAAAACTTTGTGTGAGTTAATGATAGCCGACAAATTATTTTCCACCCTCGATCGAGAAACGCAACAACATATCGCGATACGCCAAAACGAATCTTGGTTTAAGCCTACTGAATTGGCTAGGAATGCGATGTTTCTTCGTAGCAAAGCGAAAGTCGATATTCCGACAGCAAACAAAAATACAATCCGTCTCAGGGCTTTAATCGCTACTACTCACGTGATAAAAATTTCACAAATTGTTCACGAAACACTCAGCAAATAATCCTCGTGGTGAGTCTTACAGAAACGAAACTCATTTCAATTCTAGACCTAATTCAAATTATAGTCCTGTTTGTAAAGTCGAAAGTAAAATGTTTAATGAATCTTTACATCAATTGCAATACGAAAATATTTTTGTTAATGATAAAATCGTGAAAACTTTAATCGATTCGGGAGTGAATATTGTGTGTGTGTGAAATCCTCCCTCATTCCAACCCGAAACAAAATCTTTAGGAGAACTTCATTTAACCTGTGCTTTCGGGAATGAAATTCAAGCTGAACTTGCAAAAATTAAATTAGCTCTTCCAAGTTTTCGTGAAAACCCGATAATAGTAACTGTAGCTGTCTGTAATAAATTGTATTATTATTTAATAGTTCCGCCTAATATTTTTGATGATTTAAAGAAAGTAGAAAAAAAATGCACGGATTTCAGAAAAAAAATCCTACTTCTCTCATTCTAAGAACATTCTTTCGCATAAAAATCAAAATTATAGTCGAAATAATTTCGCATCAGAATCAGTCAGCCAAAATATGGTGAGCATGCATTCTTTTGCACCACCAACTATCCCAAATCGTTCCGGCGAAGGTTCAAGGCCAAATGGCTCAACCCAATTTCAAAACATTGACAGCGAGAGTAATGTAAAACACCCAATGAATAAAAATGAATCGTTAAACTCTCCAAAACAGAAATTATTCGATAAAAAAAGAAAATAAGAAATATGAACTGACGTTACAGCCCAGATCCGATCAAGCACGTTATAAAAATGATTTTCAGGGTGAAGCTAACGTAAAAAATCTTTTTCTGAATTGAAAATTAGCGATTGTAATTCTTTACCGGTTAATAATAAAAATGAAACTCCCCCTTTGCTTTTTCAAAAGGAGGATGTTATCATCAAATTTAAATGTAATTTATCCTCAAGTAGATTTGTCGCATATTTTGAATGTTCATACGCGTCGCGAAGTTGAAACCTTATCCAATCTTACAAACTGTGACGTTGTCACAAAGGTGATATCGCCGCTATTCATCAGGAACTTCACAGATGGGAAGCACGTGGCCTTGGCGTCATTGTGCTTTGTCGGACAACTGGACTGTTGGCACCGGTGTGACTGTCAAACACTATAGGCTGGGCATCATTGCATTATTTTTCATTCATAGGCAGTGATTGTCAGTCTTGAAAGGCTGGCGCCTCGGCAGACGGCAGCGGGTGGCATCAAAAGAGAAAAAGGCAGCGAGATGTTTCAAGTACCAGATGTCAGTCAAGCCTTTGTCACCGGCGACCTTTGAGAGGGACCGGAACTTTTGTTATCTCTGCACGAATGGAGGATGTGCAAGACTGAGGTGCCGGGTGCAAAACCTTGAGGCCGCCAATGGGGTTGATGAGAAGCGTGGAGTGAACCCGCCCCTAGAATTTAAAAGGGTCGACCCAAGAAAAAGAGGGAGGCTCCGGATCGACTCCCACAATAGATTCCCGAAACAGGATCTTGCAGACGAAGGAAGAAGGGCGATGGCTCCCGATCGACTCCTATGATAAACCTCCGATACGGAATCGACGGATCTAGGAAGAAAAGCGCGAGGGGAGGGCCGCCCGATTAACTCCCCACGATAGACTCCCGAGACAGAACCCGATGGACTAGCGTGAAGGACACCTGAGGCAGAATCTGACGGAAGAATAAAGGAACGCCGAGATAGACTCCCAAGATGAACGCGAGATTAACTCCTGAGGCAGTATCCGACGGGGCAAATAAAGAAGACGCGAGGAGTGGACACCAATGCTACTAAATAGATTTAACACCTGTAACTGATTTCTTTTTCTCTTTCTAGTGATCTTCTGAATGTTGTACCTCAAATAAACAGTTGATTAGATCACAGTAAAAAGTATTTTTTAATAATTAGCTTTAGCGTCCACCTGCAACCCAGTCCACGACGTCACAAACCAAATAAAATTAAAGATACAAACTTACAAATGCAAATTACTCTTTCTGTTGACACACCTATCGCGCTACGTCCCAGACGATTAAGTCAAGCTGAAAAAAATTATCGTCGAAAACAAAATTGACCAATGACTGTCTGACGGATTTATTTCTCCAAGTTTATCTAATTTTGCCGCACCTTTAGTTCTTGTCAAGAAAAAAGACCAGTCAACAAGACTCTGTGTTGATTTTCGTGCTCTTAATTCTAAAACAATTAAACTAAGATTTCCACTACCCCTCATTGAAAACATTTTTGACCAACTGCATGGAGCGATACTCTTTTCAAATCTGACTTAAAAACAGTTTTTTTTCACATCAAAATTGATCCTGATAGCCGTCAATACACCAGTTTCATAACACATAATG
>BMAO01024034.1:0-18247 GCA_019973975.1 Trichonephila clavata
TTAACCGGCCCCGAGAGAGGGTGACTTTTTGGGCAGTTTTCGACCGTCCGAGAGAGAGAGAATTTATTTGTTTTTAGTCTCATGTTACTCAACACTTTTCTCCGAATGTTACAAAGCAGTAGAATTGTAAGTTTTGGAGCAAATGATCTCATTTTTGGCGTTATTCTGAAGAAAAGAAAAATCTTGCTTAGCGCCTTAAAATCTCACGCTAAAAATTTCTGTTTTACATATTCTCTTCGTGACAATTTTTTTTATTGTAATTCAATTAATTCAGTAATATTTTTCATAATATTTTTATAATTTTTAAAAGCCTTCGCGTTCACAGTTACGACCCCGCGTGCCACAATGTGGCACGCGTGCCGCGGTTAGCCACCCCTGCTCTAGGGTTTCGAAAATCTTATTTTTTAAGTTCTTGTTGGAAAAATCACTTTCTCTGTAAAACTCAATTTTCCCCCAAATAGTGTATCACGGCAGGGAAAACAACATACGTAGCGTGTTTAAGTAGGAACGTTCTTTAACCCCATTTCATCTTCAAGATAAAATGAGGTTGAAGAACATTCCTTCAAGGTTCAGAAAGTCCTTCGGTTGTAAAGTATAAAACAGGAAAATGACTCAACCAGAACTGTCGAAAGTGAGAAAGGAAAGAGACAAGTTGAAAAACGAAAACACTTTTAATATGAATCATGACATGTAGTTAACCTCGACAATTGTAAGGATGATGCTTTTCCAGAATCCATTCTCACATCGAGGGTTTCAGAAACATGATGTACTGTTGTGCCGATTGAAGTGTATGTTAAAATACTCTATTGATACTTTGTTGGTCGAACATTCCGATATACATTCTGCTATCGAGGATAAGCATGACCGCATTGATGACTGCCAGTCCACCGGGAAGCGCAGCAAAGTAATAACCATCGTAATCTACATGGAAATCTGAAATGAAACGGAAAAAAATTCACAGTGAAGCAGAAGTGGACTTATATTATAATTCCATATTCTGACGCCATGATACCAGAAACTATAACGTTCCTCCATTATTGTGATTTTCACCTATTTTGAGTGAAACGAGCAGCAGTCACAATTAAGAGGTTTGTAATTTTTAACCAAAAGGTTATTCTCTCATCAGAACTAAGATGTGAAAATTTACAATAATTAAAAAGATTTTCTGCAGTTAAATTGGGTTGAATCCTATTTTAATGCACTGCTTGGCGCCAGTTTATTTTTGTCGCCAAACTGATCGATAAGTTCCCCAAGCTTTAAAACCTTTTTCAGTTCACTTGATTGGATTCATATAGATTGCATGTTACCCTCAATCCCGTATCTGGATTTGTTATGGTGATGAACGACGAAGGTGACTTTTTTTCAAACTGATGAGAAGCTGTTTGACGATTGGTCGAGTTGCAAGGGTCCAGTGGGCGTGTCCATAGAGGTAGACGATTATGTTAATTTCAAGATTTTTGTGTAAGAAAGAGCTAATAAACTGCTTTCCTATTGGTTGATGGATGGTGAAGATAAGGGCTCTGATTGGCTGCCAGAAGGTCCTAAAAATTTTATACATAGTTCTTAACCGATAAGAAGGGAAATTACAAAAAAATATATAATTATAAAAATGGGTATATAAATTTAGAGAAGAAATTAGAAATTACAGTTTTTCGTGAGAACAGTACAAATCGCATGTGAAGAAATAAAGAATGAGGATTGTTTTAGTTTTGATTTATTTTACATCTCTAATACTTTACGATGGACGACAGAGAATTAAAATAACGATTTATACCATTACTATCCAATACATTCCACCAATGCTTTACGCGCGCGCGCGCGTTACAGTACATATATAACCTACGTTTTTTCTCCTACCGTAATCCATTTCAAGAATATCTCATTTTTATATTGAGAAATCAAGGAAACGCAAGTAGGATTATATAACTGATTCTTTTGATTGCAGTAGGCTGATGCGAAAGCTTCAATATTTTCCGGAAAAACTCAAAACTTCCAACTGTCTTTCAAGTGTATTCGGTGAACGTTGATGGTATCAGTTAGCTTTGTCATGATTGGATTTTGGTTGTAACTAATGGTTTGATCAAACCCTCTTTTCCAACAACGAGTGATGGACATCCCCTCAATTGTCTGATCTTGGCTCCCTCTATTTTTATTCGCAGAATTTCTGTTGTGATTCTCTGATTTTATCGTGATTGCATATTTCCCATAAACTTGATGCATACTGTGGTAAGCTAAGACTTAAGTACTTCCTTTGCTGAACTCGTACAACAATTTCTCATGCGGGTTTTAGCAACGGGGGCAATTCATCACGTTCACATTCACCAGAGGGTGCTGCGATTGTTTAGTAATTGCCCGTGATTATGAAATAAACAATAACAGCTAATCGTATTACACTTATGGCTGTGTGCTAACCGTCAATTTTGCTTACATTTAAATTTTATATTCTTTAAAGTTTTTTAGTATAAATATTCTTAATATAATTTCTAGTCTTCGTATACTTATTAAATATAGTTTTTGGTTTACAATATTAGATTTATTCTTAGTTTATACTTCTGTTCTTTGATCTCGTGTCTTGTGTTTTTGTATATTTTTAGCTTAGTAATTAGTTTGCCATCTACATTGTGTTTCAAAAAATTAGGATCGTTCAATTGAACAAAATTCTTTATACTTAAAATTAAGTGTTAGAGTGTAGAACAGGGAGGGAGCTGCTTGGCGATGTCAATTTTTTTTTTTTTTTTGCAACCGGAATCGATCACCAAGCAACTTAATTTAGCGATTGATATTTTTGGGCGAACGATAGAGCCAAGCAACATAATTTAACGATAGGTGTTCCAAGAATTTACAAATTGTAATTTTACAATAAAATAAAGAATATTAATGTGGAATTTAAAAAAACAATATTTATAAAGCATAAAAATAAAAATTGTATTTTAAGTTAAAGGGAAGAAAGGATTTCATTTTGTTATATGAGTGTAGATGCAAATCTGAAAATGCCCCAAAATACTCAGTGGAATCAAACACGAATGAAACACGTGGCTATTTGTTTAGCGTACTGTCATGTGATTATGACGTCAGATGAATCGAGTCCATTGCTACGTTACAATATTTCTCATTTTTTTTATTAAATGCTGCATTATTGGAAACATTGTACATTTATATTCTGGGTATTCTCTTATTTTATTAGGCAACGTTTGATGTTCATCACAACGTCACGTGCGTTGTTAGTTCAACTGGAAATTTGTATCTCCAACAACAAGCAAAACTTCTGTATTTGCCTGATCTGTTGCCCTTTGAAAGTATAATATGATCCATAAAATTTATCTTCTTGAAACCATGCACTTATTTTTGAGTTTAGCTGAAATTCCTCTCTTATGATGCCTTCTAACCAACAAGAACATAAATTGTTTCAAATTGAATATCCAGAAATATTTTCCTCCAACCAGATTGATACAGATGTTTACTCATAGAGGTTTACTTTCTGTCACAAAATCAACAGAAAACTTCTTTAGGGTACTTGTGTTTTACATCATCGACCAATTTCGCCAAGTCAAAAGACGTCGCCAAATGCCGCGATATACAACCAATAGCGAAAACTATTCCCACGCACGTTTAGCGCACAATAATCACAACGATAATAGCATTTAGTGAAATAGTTTGAATTGGGGATGCCTTTCATGTGGCGAAATTGGTCGTTGATATATATTTAATACGTAAGTATCTTCTTCAGTAATTAAAATTATTAATTTTATTAATGAAAATTTTAACATTTAAAGTATTATTTAGTCCGTTTTGCTTAATTGTTCATTCTGAGTGTACGGTAAAATGCATACCACTTTTTAAAAATAAGCCTGTTCTATGTTCAGTTTGAATTTTATTTTCTTTGCCAGTGTCGAAAATCCTTCCTGTTAATGCCCTTGCAAGCAACTTTTTCGGCATGTTGGCGCCACAGCTTGGCGATCTGTCATGTGATATAACATGTCACGTGGTGTAATAAATTGATACGAGTTTAATTATTTGACAACGTTTAATATTGCCGTGGCGATGATCAACCTCAACTCAAATGCTTTTTGTTAAGAATTTAATTTGTTCGAAAGGCTTCTCATGTGGGAAGTCGAATAAGAAAATATATATAAATTGATTTTAAACTGAAAAGATTTGAATTATGAAATTATTTCGTTACAGTTCTCTTAATTAATGACCCAAACACTTTCTGTCGTACATTTGGTTTCCAAATAGAAAAACATGCTCGTAATTAGCCCAAAGAGAGGTTGAGAAACTTGTCATTAGTACAATTGTACATACAATTATAATTACTGTGTACCATAATAAATAACAAGCAATAAGAAAAAAAATTTAAGTCAATTCCTACTTTGAATGAATGAATAGAAAATATTTTATTAACGATTGAAAATTTAAACAAGATAAATATATATATAGAGAGAGAGTGAGCTATATATATATATAACAGTAGGAATTGAAAAATATATATGTATAAATCAACGTTGGCGCTAATTTAATATCAGTATGGTACTCGTTTTCGGCCTCATTTCGGAATCACACCAAATACATCTTAACTGGCCAGTCTAATGTTATCGCTTAGTAAAGTATCACCCCAACTTGGCAAACTTTTTACAGGAAAAATCAGAAGCGTACCGATATCAAATCCGTTCCTCAACTTTAATCATAAAACGTTAAATTTATCATTTTAGTAAATAAATAATTTTAAATTGGAAAAACCAATAATTGCTTCAGATACTGGATCATGCTAATAGGGAGGTATTAAGTACAGATTATTATTAAAGGGAAGGGGGTAGTATAGTATAAAGATTGGGAAATACTTATTTCAATATTTTATTCATAATTACCCATGTACAAGAATTCAGTTTTAATTTAAAAATTTGTATCGGAGACACACGTTTGTGCTCACAAAACAAAAAAAAGAATGATACATAAAAGTGAATTTTGTACTGTTATGCTTCGAATACATTACCTTGTTTATTTCTGATGCCATTCTGTAGAAAGTAGATGAAACTAACAAAAGCCAGAGCGCACACAATGCATCCGAGGGCAAAGACGATTTGAAGTTTGTTCCGCGAGTAGACTTCAAACAGTTTGCCTCTCTTGTAAGTAGAGTTTATATTGATGAGGAGAACACAGGTGATCTCTATAAGTATAACAAAACAAAACAAAACAAAACAAAAAAACGTTTTATCGTTTTGAAAAATTAGATTTAAAAAGATTTCACTCATTACTTCATTTTAATATGAGTTCAATTGGCTAAATTCCTGTGACGTCATAGTCACATGATAACGACAATCACGTGTTTCTAACCAATAATTTCAAAAACTCCTGTGACGTCATAGTCACACGATAAATGCAATCCTGTTTTTTCAGATAATCCGATTATGCGCTTCGTTGTTGCAAACGTTTGCACTTTGCAGAAACTTTCTCTTAAAAATACATATTTGCCAATAATACTAACACACGTTGGAATACATAATGCATTTTATTTAAAAGCACACACATAAAATAAGTTTTTTTTTTTATTTTAAAATTGTTTTGATACTTTTTTTGTAACATTTGAAAATTTTTAACCAATTATGAAATTTGAAATTTTATCTAAATTTTACATGTAGAACGACAAGCACAAGTTAATTTAATTTCAATTTTGAATTCAATGGAGGACATGTATATGTTTTCATCGTGTGACCGTCATGAATTTAGCTCATTTGTGACTGTCACGTGATAGACACCAACGCGTGTTTTCTGCTGCAAAACATAATTTTAGTCTCCTGCTTATTATATCCTCTTTTAAGTTTCAGATAACAAGGAACTAAATTCCGGTGATGTATTAGTCACATGATTACTACAATCGCGTGCATCCTGTCAATCAGCGCATGCACTTCGCTGTGTTGCCAACTTTTGCTTTTAACAGAAACTTTAAAAAAATACATATTTGTGAACAATGAAATGACAATAGGTAAACAAAATCCACTTGGTTTAAAAATAAAAATACGCACATAGTATAAAAATTATTTTGTTTTAGTTTGAAAACTTTTTCCGGAAATCTTCATAGTTGTACATTTTTCCCCCAATTATTAAAATTTAAATTGATTCTAATTTACAAGTAGAACGAAACAAGAATAAATCTAACACCGGTTCTTAATTCTACGGAAAACACGTTATTTCATTTGTCATGTGAACGTCATAAACTTATACTGTTACAGTTTTAATAATTCGACAATAATATGTTTCGATTAAATTTAAATTTCCTATATTAGAGTGTTGACCTTTCCTAAATGTTGTAGCGGTATCATAAATATAAGCCAGTAACAGCCTCCGGACTGAAACGATCATTTTGGTCCAGTGGAAAGTTACGTACTTACGGAACCAAAGGTTGCGGGTTCTGTTCTCCGGATATACGCCACTACATTGGTGACCCTGGCTGAATTAAGAAACGGCAATTTTCTAGTCGGTCGTGGACCGCAAAAAGAGCAACCAAAAACTCGTCAGACTCACTTGACGCAGCAAAGTCGTCCAACTCACTTGACGCAGCAAAGTCGTCCAACTCACTTGACGCAACTCCTCCAGTCAACAGCAATAACTCAGACACTCGCCAGACTCTATCATTCGTGCGCCTATCCACCGACTCAATGGTGAGGGAGTGCGTACTGGTATTACTTGTATAAGCCAGCAACAGCCCTGGACTGAAGTGATCATTTTGGTTCAGTGGTATGTTTCGTGCTTACGGAACCAAAGGTTAAAGGCTCTGTTCTACCAGATGCGTGCCACTTCAACGTGAATGGTAGCAAAAAAATAACTGTAGAAGCGCGCTTAGAGGCATTCCGCTTCAGTTCCGTTACATAAGACTGGTTTCATACGAAGCAAATTTATACCAGTCAATTCATTTTCTGTCACTACTCCTCTAGAATGAAGAAGGGAGATAATTTCTTTCACATGTGGACACAAAGCTGATTGAAAAGGGAGTACCGGCCTCAGCAGTATAATGAAGAAGCAATAAAAAAACTCTCATCATTTTCTATACACAAATAGCCGAGTGTGGAGAGCTTAGCTTTTCCAATATACTTTTCGACAGTTCAACTTGTGGGGAGGAGAACGTAGTTTTCGAGCGTTTGAGGGAGTGAGGCACAGCAGAGAGTGCCAGTTGACCAAGTGTGAAAGGACCCAGGTGATTGATATTCAAAACTAGCTTTCAATTACCTGCTCCTTCTGTTAGGTGAAGAACTAGTTGACTTGTATGATAAGAGCCCTAAGACATCGCAAGTCTGGGACTTCAAGGTAGTCAGATAAAATCTCCTTGAGTTAAGATCTGCAGTCATTTTCAAGGTCACCAAAGGTGATCCGAGACGCACAGCAGCTGCTTTATTGAGCTCTCGGTAAACGAACACGAGATGACAGCACACCTAGCAGTAATGAATATGACACCTATAGAGAGTTAAGGACTTGCTCCTAAATCTTAAAAGTGATATAAACACCAACGACACATACGACAAATAGACAAGCCACCTGAACTAGAGACTGTCAGTGGTGTTAACGGAAAACATACCAGAAATATAGCACTCAGTACAACAGTACATTGATCCGGTATTCCATTCTCGCCCAAACGAGTGCTAAGGTATCTAACTCAAGTTCATCGATAGCGGTTGTGATATGCTGCTTCAACTCCATTAGATCAACAGGAAGAGGAGGGACGAATCCCTTGTCCTTCACGTACTCTCACAGTAAGAAATCACAAAGTGTAACTTCTTGGTGGCCATTAGATGTTGCATGTTGTAGTCCATGACTCGTCCAATCCAATGGTGAGGGAGATAGATGTTCATCGAGGTATTCTCGCACGTTGGCCGACCAGTGTGCATTCTCCAATTGGTGGTGGGCCATCCAATTGGAAAATGAAATTGTCAATGTCGTCTTGCAACTGTGGCATCAATCAAAAAGGTAACATATCCAAAAGAGGGTTCCCTTAACATATTGCTAAATTCAAGAACAATAAAAGCCTTTTCCACTGCAAACGTCTCCATTCTGACTAAATAGTCACATAACATGCATGGTATTGCCTACCTCACTTTGTACTTTTGCCTACCTAAGGTGAGACACAAACTTTAAGGGAGTTCACCCATGTGATGGGTTCAAAAAATAAAAAATAAAAAAATCCCATAAATTGCTTTCCTAACATGTCTCGAATACGGTGGTAAAGTGATTTTTTAAAATTCGAAGTCTTTATAAAGAAGCAAGTGTTAAAAAAGCAGCTGTTCGGAGCTCTGAGTTGGTAATCGAAGGCTGGGTCTATTGTGTACAGTCGGGCTTGATACCATTGACCCTTCAATGCAAATATACGCTCAAACAAGTGTGTAGAGGTTTTAAAGGAAATATCTATAGTTGTTGAATAATTCGTAGAACTTGTTTTAGTCTTCCCCACCAGGCATCACTGATTCAAACTTTCCTCCATTATATCTCAAGAACGCTTTGACCGAATGATTTAAAATTTATAGGGTAGACTCAGCACATATGCATGCAGCAAATGGACTATGAACATTTTAAAATTCCAAATATTTCTGTTTTTATAACAAAAACATAACAAAAAAAAACCCCATGAAATTCGAAACTTTTTCTTCAGAGGTCAACCAAAAATCCAATTTTTGATATTTTCAATTTAGTATAGTCCATTCGGTGCATTTAAACTTAAAAATTAAAAATCCGTTAATTTTTTATTTCGAATAAGACGGAATCAGGGAGGAAGGGAGCGTCCAATTTTTCGAGGCGGGTGTGTTCAGAGCGCTCTAACTCACGTTCTATTCGATATTTTTGGCTAAACATTTATACATACTCTTAAAATACATATAAATAAACGATTTAAAAAAGCTTAAAGTTCTATCATTTTACTGGTTGTCAAAAAAAAATTATCTAAAAATGCTTAAAAAACATAACGTCACGAGGTTGAACCCCCTTAAGAGTACATCTACCTTACGGCTCGCTGAGGTAGTGCTTGTCTTTGATTGTCACAGTTTTACAGCATGTGGAAAATGAATACTTCTTTAGGAATCACTAAGTACAAGCCAACAGTTATTCCTTACCAGTGCAATTCATCGGGAAAACTTTACGTCAAATAATGAAGTGAGATTTTACAAACATGAAAACTTACGAAATGTTTACTTACCAAGGATCACGCAAGGACCGACTGCGTAATTATTGGATCTCCAAAACGAAACGAAGACTCCAGCGAATCCAAAGAACATGCAAAATGTTGCGAAGATTATTTTTAAAACGAAAGCTCCTGAGGTGGGCTGTACAGGCTGAGCGGCGTTGTTGATCATCATTTTGTGAGTTCTTCAATTTTCTCTTGTTCTAAACTAAATAATTTTCGTATAAAAAAAATTAATTAATGAAAAATAAGTACCTTATCTATACAGAGTTAGGGAAATACGATATACTTTATCGTATTTCCTAGAAAACGCTAACTTTTCTTGACATTTACTAATACACTCTTTACATTATTCATGACAAAACCGTCATACAATTCCATTATAATTGTTGTTTAATTATAGCATTTTATATAATTTTTGTTCTTATTAATTATTAATTAAGGATGACTCAACATGATAAGTTCTAATTATTTATTCAGCACACTAATTAACTCAAACACAAATCAATTAATCAGATACAATAAGATGCTTCCAAGTAGAGAGCAGAGGTTAAGTGACGAGAGTCGCGTATTCGGAGAATACTTCTAATCATTTGATCCACTTTTTATGAATCAATCTTCTACTTAAATATTTGATTTACACGGTAGTTATGTGAC
Organism: Trichonephila clavata; assembly: GCA_019973975.1. Lineage (NCBI taxonomy): Eukaryota > Metazoa > Arthropoda > Arachnida > Araneae > Nephilidae > Trichonephila > Trichonephila clavata. The sequence continues at coordinate 9,818 of BMAO01024034.1, forward strand.
TAATAGTCACTTAAATCTCTTTACTAATTTAAATACGAAAACACGCTGTCAATATGACTAATACCTAACGTGACCATTTATTTTTGACTCAAAACGGGACATTGTTTTGTTTAGGTTAAACTAACAGGTATACAATGAAAAAAACACTTTTTTACAGTTATTTATTCAGAAAAAGTTAGCTTAAAAGTTACGAATTAAAATATACCCAAAATGTTTAGTTATATTAAAATTTATCAGAAGAACAAATTTGCTTTAATATAGCTGGTGAAGATTTTAAGTAAGAATGAAACTCTTGGAACATTTTTTTTATATTCACCTTAATATTATCAACATCACCTTTAGAACTGAAATTAGTAACTGGGTTTTCTCAGATGTCCACAATTTGTTCATCATAGAAAATACTCTTTCTACTGGAGCATTTGTAGCAGACAAACATAAGATATATTCAAATAAAATAGAAAAGTTTTCATGCTGTAGATTGTTGGTGTGAAAGTGTTTGAATAATTCCACCCAACGAGTTTCCGTGGAAACATTTAGATCATTTTTATTCGGTTACTTTTTGCGATTTAATGTAGTTAGAAATTAATGAAAATTCGTCAAAAACTTCTGTATCTTTATTACAGTCAATATACTCCTTTTCAATTAATACATTCAGAGATTTTTGAACGTCTTCCCATGCAGGAACCTTTTTTAAATCTGCCCAATAAAATATCTCCATTACTTTGGTAAGAAAGCAAGTTCACTGCTCCAGATATTTTCCATTTAATTTGTAAAATTCTGTAGCCGTCCCTTTCACAAACTTCTTCATCAAAAAAGTACCATTATCTTTTGATTTCACCATTAATTGACGGTCCGTAAATGGAAGAGACCTGATTGTTCGGTTTCTGAGTCAAATTGTATTTTAGTTAATTGATTTCTTTTGCAGCATCAACTGCGGATGCAGTCTGACCTTCAAGTTTCAATACAGCTTTCCGAACAGCTTCGTGAGGTTTCCGAAAAAGGGACAATTTTGCATCCCAGAGTTCATTTTGGGGACACCAGGGCTCGTAATTTTAAAAAAGGACAGTCCAATACAAAACGGGACGTCTGGTCACGTTACTAATACCTGAACTGTAGATAGTCTTCCTTTCTTCTACTTCTTAATATTTCAATCTCTTGATAAATTCAATTAAATATCAATTTTCCTCTACATATAACTATCTATCTCTTTCTTTCTTTCTATATCTCTATCTTTTTTCTATCTAACTCAGTGTTTCTCAAACTGCGGGGCACCTCCACCTAGGGGGCGTGATAACCCAACAAAGGGGGTGCGAGAATATCGAAAAATCAAAAATAAAATTTATTAATTAACTGAAAGTAAACAAAACAAAATACATTCTGACATAATAAATAAGAAAATACACATTTACACTAATATAATATACTAATAAATTTATCAGTACTGTACAATATATTTGATAATACATTTATTAATAGTAAACGAAGAGAGAGAGAGCAAGTTTAATAATTAACACTGACTCCCATGGGATTGTCATATACAAAAATTATATTCAAAATTTAATACTTATCATGATAATTTGTGCGGTTATGGTGTTAATTATTATACCATGATTAAATATATTATGAATAAGATAAGTTTACATCCATTTCAGAAGGTGAAAATAGCTGTCAAACATCTTTATTCCACTCAATCCGTTACTATATTATTATTTCCCTAGCTAGTTTTACAGTTCTAAGGCAAATCATTAAATCCATCATCAGATTCTTTCATTGCCAGATACAACAGGATAAAAGACTACTAATCTGAACTTAAAAATATAGACATAAATTATTTCTCTGACAAATAGAACTAAATACACTACTCCCAACGAAGTTCTCGTTGAAAGAGGAATAACATATCCAAGCTCATCTGCCTTCCTTTATCCATGAACACCTGTAACTACATGGTTTATAATTAAAGTCGCGTATTGTAGCTTTAATTACATTATTATTGCATTCATTCAATGTTATTGTATGGGGGAGAGAGCGATGAAAATTATGATAAAAATTGGGTCGTAAATACTGAAAGTTTGAGAAGCACTGATTTAACTCTCTTCCATCTAACTATCTAACTCTGTTCTGTCTGACTAACTTCTATCTAAGTAACTAATTAGTAAGTAAACCAATACTATATATAATAGGCTTAATCTGCATTTCACGGTTTCTTCTTCAGAAAAGGTTGCTGATATTCATAGCTCAAAGATTTCCCAAGAGGGTTGGTGGAAGAAAGCGTGTAGATCCGTCACAAAGTGGTCACGATCAGGGTGTGTGAGTGTGAATTTACGTCCCACTGTAAAGCAACACGAAGGGTACTGGTGAAGAACCTCGTAATTTTGAAGTACGGTCAGGAAACAAGTAAGACACCTGAGCTGGCACTCTATCCTCTAAGTTCCTCACGTGAGCCTTTGAGCCACGACAGACTTAACTGCATCAGACCCTCTACACGGTGGTTTTTCAGAGGGATCACAATTATTAACTAACTCTAAGATTTAGGCTGTGGGATTAAGCATTACTTTGAGGCGCTAGCCTTCCTCTATTTTTTCTTGCACAGTCGGAACCCGATTTAACGAACCCTATTAAATGAATTTTTCTCTTTCCCCGATTAAAATGAGCGCAAAAACCCCTATTTAACAAATACTATACCCCGAATTGACAAATTATTTCAACAGTTTGAAATTTTTTTTGTTGCAGTAGAACGTCATTTATCCGAACGTTTATTATTCGGAGCGTCAAATAACCGAGCCAAAGTCCGGATACGTTTTCGAACAGTGCAATGCTCAACAGTTGTTTCGTGTGAGGCCAAAGGGGACGGTAAAACCTAAGGTAAGGGATATTTGGGGAATTTCAGCAATGTAATTGGTAAACATCTGCGCGAATATTATGTCAGTTTGTTTCAAGTGTGTGGGGGTATACGTTCTCTTTTGTTGAGTTTTGTTGATGTAGAAACCTGGATGGCATGCGATGCAGAAGACTGTGGATTGCAAATTCTAAATGATGACGAGATTGTGACTTCCGTGCAAGAAGAATCCGGTCCTGTCGACGATAAAACGGATGAAGACGAGAACAACAACAACGAAAGTAGTAAGGTCCATCAAATGCTGACGCATTTTTTTTTTTTTTTTTTTTTTTTTTTTTTTTGCGTTAGAGACAGCTATGGAGTGGTACAAACAACAATCAGAGTGCTGTCCTACTCAACAACTGCTGCTGAAGAGAATCAGAGACCTTGCAGTGAAAAAACGAAGGTGTACAATGGTACAGCAAAAAATAAGTTATAATTTCCACAATAAAGGTAAAATGGCGACATTTTGGCTCCTATTTTGCTTTTTCTTTAAGCACGTTTCCCGCATGGGATGATTTTCAATATTTGTATAGTGTCCAGTATCAAATACTGCATGGATCACAATCGGTTTTCGCTTATTCGAACAATCGCGTATCCGAAAGGTGTCTGGTCCCAATTGTTTCGGATAAACGACGTTCTACTGTACTTTGTATTAGATAAAACGGGATTTTAATTTTTTTTAAATCACATTTTTTTGTCTGAAACAGAAGTTTTTTTGAAAAGGAGAACATTTCAACGAGAAATGTTGAAAACCATTATTAGACTTTACAGATGTAGATAAGTCTTCAGTAGGACAGAAAGTTCCTTTCTAATCTCATCTCAATCCACAATGAAGGGGATATCTTAAGATTTTACGAACATGATGCATTTGATGATGGACTGTCTATCTATTCATTTAAATAGATTGCTGAATGCTATTGAAGAAATTGTTGAATTGTCGGAGCCACAATGAATATAGATTCTCATATAGAAATCGATAATTAAAAACCCTTATCAAAACTGTTACACTTTCCAATCTTCTAAATTGTTTGGAAACCATGAAAACGTATCTCTCTCTTACGCAGCAGGATGTGAATGACGCAATAATTTCTACTCCACTTAAGAGTCGAAAAATAACTCTTTCCAGTCAGGAATCCAAAAGATTTTTAAGTATCTATAAGTCGGTATTTTAAAATTTCCAATTAACTGGTGCAAAAAATTCGATAATAGTATTTTTAGCTGCCGCATGAAGTATAATTTCTAACTATAAATATTTTTTGCGAAGTTATTGATTTAGAATTTCCAAAAGCTAAGTGCAAGAAAATGTGAATTTGTTGACCCCGATATTGCGACTAACTTTGGATTAATGAACAAAGTGTTCATTCGCGATGAACTCGTTAAATCGGGGTCCGACTGTGTTACTAGGCTGCAAAAGAAGAAACGCATATCCATACACACACATATATACATGGTGTGTACACAGTGTTCCATAAAATAAAATTATGCGAAAATATTATTTATTTATAATAAAATAATTATTAAAACTTTTACAAAAATGAGATTTATATTAATAAAATAATGACTGAAGCCTCATTCTTGAAAACGAGACGTGGGAACTTATGAACTTAAAATTGCCTCGTACGTTTTCTGCGAGATTCTAGATGCCTGTTGCCAAAATTTTTTATGTAATTATAGTACGACAATACGCACTGTAAGATTATAGTACGATATTAATTAAAAATTTTAAAACATTATGCACATTTTTTTTTTTTTTGTATTTGATGCATGAAATAAAAAAAAGCATAGACTATGCCAAAAGTTTTTTTTAATGGTGAAGTACCACAAGTCCGTTTATTCCTTGCGAAAATATGATACAAATAACTCTTTCGTGAAGGTTATTCAGAAAAATAATTCTCCGGAGGGCTTGTTTTCGATTGATTAAAAATCGAATAATCCGTTATCACGGTAACAATAATTGTTCTTAGAATATGTTAAAAGCACTATCGATTCTATCGATTTTAAAAGCATTTGAATTTTAGCTATTGTTTTTACAAAAATTGAACAAGAAAAAAGATAGATTCTAAGTTAAAAATTGCCATCTGCTTTTTTTTCCTTTTATTGACAACAGCAGCCTGATATTGTGGGGCGTAAAAGAATATCTCTTAGATATAGAATATTATCTATAGACCCTGATAAATACTTATCTTTTAAACTTCTTTTAGAAGTACGTTTTTTTTCAGTTACCTGATTAAAGATGTTGATATAATGTTGATATATGATGTTTTATTTTCTTTAAAAAAAATCTCAGAATCAAATTTTTATTTGAAAACTATTTTATTTAAAATTGAAACTCGGGTTTATCAAATCTGGAACGTTTTCGGTCTACAATAAATTAATACACTTTAAAGTTTTCCCTTGGAAGTTATTTTCCTATTTCTAATTCACTAATAAAGTTTAATTGTGATGTTTTGCTTAGCAGAAAAAAAACCAGTAAATGGCAATTAAACAAATAAAATAAATTAAATGTAAAAAAACTTTTTTAAGAACAAGCTTTTATTTAAACGCGCTAAAAAGAATAAAATAAACTTTTCCTTTAAAACATTTTTTTACTATCAACTTATAACGTCATTACACAATTTATATGATATAAAAGCTTGTCGCAATATTTAAGTACTCATATTACTTAGTTTGAATTTTTAAAAACCAAAAATCAATCAGGTCAAGTATTTATTTTACTTGTTTATCTACACAGGTAAATCTCGCGACAAGCTTTTATATCATATAAATTGTGTAATGACGTTATAAGTTGATAGTAAAAAAAGTTTTAAAGGAAAAGTTTATTTTATTCTTTTTAGCGCGTTTAAATAAAAGCTTGTTTTAAAAAAGTTTTTTACATTTAATTTATTTTTTACTTTTTAGTTATCGCTGGACAGGTTTCTCAGCCTGTTCAACTCATTGAACGCTGGTTCGCCATCCCTGGTTTAGCTGAATTAATTCTCGCAAAAATGGTATTAAACTAAAAACACAATTTTTTTAAATCCGTAATTTTTAAGCAATTTTTTCAATCTTCATGCAGGTTTTGGCTAACATTGTTCTACAGACGAAAAAAAAAAGGTTTAGTGAGATTATCTTCATAAATGACAAAGTTATTAAATGTTTAATTAAAATTTTGACTATTTTGAAAAACTTAAAGAATATATTATTTATTTGAAATATTTTGAAGATAAGGGATGTATTTCTCTAACATATTAGAAGAAAATTTGAATTGTTTATTAAAAACTTCAAAAGGCGTTTAAATATTTGTATTAAACAATAAAATGCTTAAGACTAAAAACGCATTTTGTAATCAAAAAAGAAAGTTTTATCAAATAATGATAATTTTTTGCTGGACATTGAATATCTTCTACGTAAGAATCTATTTTTTTAATTGCTCAGATCATCTTTAGAAACTTGATTTTGAAAAAATCAATAATTAAATTCAAATAAAATTAACAGATTCTATTTGTAATTAAATTTAAGACACATGTCGTAGTGTGTGTTTAGATTACTGGTGATAAAATGAGGTATATTTAAATTACTCGTAGGCTTAAAATTAGAAAATTTCTTCAAAAAATTACTTCATTTTATTGTAAAATTATTTTTTTTAATCGAAAATATATTGCATTTCTAGATAATATTTTTCTCTTATTGTTTTCCTAGCGGATTCCTTTTTGATGGCGTAAGATACATTAAAAAAATGATCTTTCCGATTCTGTAATTATTTTTTGTCTGAGTTTCATAGATTAAAGATAGATAAATTATTTAAAGAATTTCTTCAATACTCCATCTCAGTTTAACTTGGCAGCGTTGAGAAAGGTATACAATGTACCAATCTACTTGAAAAAATAGCTCTACTTTTTTGTTTTGAATTTAAATCCAAGGAAATAGATAGAAATTTGTAAAAAAATTGCATACGTTGTAGAAATTAGATTGTTTTTACGTTGTAGAAATGTAATTATTTTTTAGACAAAGTTAATTAATACTGTCAATAGCGCAACGTTATGAAATTCCAGTTTGGCTGAAAACCGATTTTCGACGCCAACTTTTGTCATTGTTGTAACAATAAAATATTACAACAATGCAGATATATCCAAGTTGGCGCCCAAAACTAGTTTAACGTTTTTAATTAATATCTTTTTAATTAATTGCAATATCGGAATATAAATGGTCAAAACATGCATTGTCATCCAAACTAAACGTGTATACAAAATTTCAGCTCAATGGGAGGAAGATTTCAGCTTCAAAATTGAGTTGCAAGATTCCACCCGAACAAGTTACGTACATACAACATACATACATACATTGTAAGTTAAATAAAAGCTTTTAATAATTATATACACTATCTCGCTTAATATTAAGCCATAATCTATGAATGGAATGTTAATTAAATTGATTTGAAACAACTCGCGTGCCACCAAATCTTCATAATCCATAAGAAAAGAAATTTAAGCGCATCTTCCCTGTCCATTTATCAGTTAAAAAAGAAGTCACTAATATTTCTTTTGGCCCTGTGGCAACGATAATTTTTTGTACCGATTTATTTTATTCAATCGATTTCTATATGTAGCGTTATCGTCTGATTTTATGTTTGTTGATCCTAGTAGTTAGTTTTTATTTACGTGGTTAGATTTATTTATAAAATGATGGAAGAAAATTTACAATCTGTTTTTTTCACTGCCTAAAATTATTTCGAAATAAATACTGCTGAATTTTTTTATATTTTCTATTCAGTTAAATAAATACCAATGATATATATTTATTGCTTTTTACTTTATTTTTTACTCATTCTAAAAGAAGGAAAACACTTTAAATTACTACATTAAAAAATCTTGGGTGCTTTGTTTCTACATTATTTTTCTGTAAAATTTCTCATTCTACTACAGTGTTTCAATTAGTTGGGACAAACGGTAAAAAACGATTTTTTCTAAAACCTTAGCTTTTAATCATTATATATCTTAAGTAGACTGAAAAATATTTATATTAGTACGAAGTATGTCCTCTTTTAGCAGAAATGACTTCTTGGATACATTTTGACATTGACTCCGCTAGTATAGTGCACCGTGTTGTTGACTTTATCTTCGAGGAATTACACATGTACTGCAATTTTTATCATTTGTTCTGTTGTCACTCAATTCATCTTAGTTAAGCGATTCTTGAGAATATGCCATAAGTTCTTAATATGATTTAGGTATGGTGAATTATGAGGCGAATCAAGCACTTGTATTTTACTTTTCCTCATAAGAATTCTGGACTAATTTTGAGTTGTGTCAAAGAGCCAAGTCATGGTGAAATGTTCCGACAAATGTTTCCATAATTAAACAATCCTACTGCGTAGTATTCCTATGTATTTTACAGAATTCATCATGCTTTTAAGAGGAACTAAGCTTTCGGTGCCATTTATTGTAAAAAAACCTAAAGGATGCTTTATAATCTGTTGGAAATAATCTGATAGCGAGTTTCGCCTTACCTTCGCCTTTCTTCAATTGATTTGTTATCCCAGCACAAATAAATGTGTTTCCTCACGGAAAATTACC
>BMAO01024034.1:78377-117494 GCA_019973975.1 Trichonephila clavata
TTTGTCTACAAATGAGAGCCCTCAACATGGATTGTGTCCCTCGGGTACAAATTCATGGTGCAAGTTTCAGAAAGCAAAAGCTGAATTTAACGAAAAGCATTATGACCATAAAACACATACCCATGTGCCATCTTCCCTCATGAATAAAATTAAGCCAATTTTTAGAGATTTAGCTGACCCTAGGTTATTAAAAAAAATGTCTACATGGAAAGAATCAAAACCCCAATGAGTCAGTTAATAATACCATATGGTCAGTCATTCCCAAATCTACGTTTGTGGAGTTAAAAACTCTAAAATTAGGGGTAAAAATTGGAATTGCACAATTCAATATGGGCCATGTAGCCAAATTAATCATTTTAAAACATTGTGGTACTGAACCAGGTTTTAATTGTGTGTCATGCTTTAAAGAATTAGATGCACATAGGATTCGTGTAGCCCAACGAAAGCATCTTGAGATACAAAAAAAAAAAGGCTAGATTGCTAAAAATAAGGAAAAAATTAGAAGAGTCTTTTGTAGAAGCAGAGGGCAAAGAAAATGTTTCATATTTTTCTGGAAAGTATTAAAAAAGATAAATTGTTAAAAATTACAAATTTTTACTTTAAAGCTTGTTTTCTCAAAATGCAAAATTTTTCCTTTTTTGTACCTTTTTCTCAGAAACTAATTAATGTGGGGTTCTTATATTTTCAACATGTTTACACATTTACATGGGGGGATAAGAAATACCTAGCAAACTTTTTAGATAACGCCTTTTTAAACTAAATTTTAGGGGGGGGGGGATTGGAGATTTTTTAAAAAATTCATAATTATTTCACTTTTTAGTAAAAGACAAAACCCTCCACTAAAGTTTTATTGATAGTACATATAACCTACTGTAAAAATTTCATCTATGAGGAGCAAGTAGTTTGAGAAAAAGGTACATAAACTTACGCAATTTTAACATAGACTCCTATAGAAAGTGCCGGACCTCCTTAAAAATACTGGTGCTGGAGCCTATTCAGTATTAGTTATCCTGTTGGGAAGTATAGTGACAATTTTGATGGTGAGATAGTGGCAATATCATTTGCGATTGAGAAATTGAAAAGCTGTTCTGAACGGAATATTGTGTTTTTTATCGATTGTCAAGCTGCCATTTTGTCTATAATAAATTCAAGGCACAATGAAAACATTCCTGTAAAATGAAATAAATTGAACTTTGGAAATCTAAAGAAAGCATTGCCTTCCAGTGGATTCCCAGCCATTGTAACATTTCTGGAAATGAACAAGCAAATAGGCTTGCTAAAGCGTGATGTCTCATGTCCCAGCCTGATTCACCTTTGCCTCTGCATAACATCAAAAGAATAATTTACAGTAAACTGCAAATTAATAGAGCCTCCCTGTATGGTGATGCAGCAGCAGCAGGTAAAAGATGGAATATCTTGCTTAAGAAAAGTGGTAGAGTCCCCAGTTTCCTGCTTTGATCTGTTGGAGTTACGTGCTATCGTTTATCTATTGGACATTATTATTTGCAGAAGCATTTACATCGCAATGGAGTAAAGGATTTGGCTTGTTGCCCTCTGTGTCACCAGGATGAAATGGATGGTGACCACCTCAGGCACTGCCCTATTGTCTTAAAGTTTTTTGTAGACAACTGTATGGAGGCAAATTTTAATTCTTTTTATACTTCACCCTCATTTTATCGGGTTGCTTGTAGACTAATGGCAGATGCCGAAGACGGGCATAGGATAAAAAAAGGATTGTTTTACCCTCAGTGCAGAATAACATATACAGTTTATATTTTTAATTTTAAAATTTCATCATTGTTATAACATTAATCAAATCATAAACTTTTCAAATTTTCAGGCATTGCTTCAAAAAAAGCACAAGCTATTTTTTTTTTTTTTTCATTTTTAAATAGGAAAAATCAATAATTTTCACTTACTCTTTCAAAATAATTGCAAAATCATTATTATAACAATCAAGTAATATCACCCTCCCTCTAAATTGAGTTGGAACTGAGCTAAATTGTTCTATCACCTGTATGATGTTCAAAGCTATGGCTAACAACAAGTATACTTCTATCCTAGCCATGATGAATTTCGTTGGCCTTGATCTAACACCATCAAACAAGTGGCATTAGCAACAACAGCAAGTAATATCACTATTATGCAATGCTAATACCTGCATTACCATTACAGTTCATTTACCACTATTTCAGAAACCAATATTACAATTTTTCATATTATTATCAAAACTAAAAAATTGAACAAAGGTTTTTATGATTGGCACTCAGTTTAGTTAAAAAAGCAATTAAGTTACATTTCATGTTGCAAGCCATCTAAACACTAATATCACAGCATGCGTCTCTTGTTCTTGGTCAGATGAAATGAACTATAACTAAGGAAAAATATGTATCAATAATAGTGGAACAAGCAAACAAATCCATCAACTGCTAGACATATGGTAAGCTAAATTCAATGAGGAATCCCCTTAAAATATGAAAAATATATATTGAATAGATTTAATACACAAATAAAATGCTTGTGATGGAAGTAAAAACCACTTTTTTCTTCTCAGAAAGAAAAAGAAATTGTGTTCCATAATTATTTAGAGGAAAAATTAGATTAATGACAAATAAAAAAATTTATCTTCCTTTTTTTAATTGAAAATATTTTATTATTGTAATGCCTATGAGAACTAATATTCACATTGATCTAATATCTAATTAAGCATTCTGATTTCAATGCAATTTTCAAATTTGAAAGGGTATCCAGTGAAACTAAAGCATCATACCTATTCTCCTGCACATCATGTAAAAACTAAACTTGTAACAAATTATCTCATGAAGTTTTCCTCTTAGAACTAACTTACTTTAAGATTATTTAGAAAGTTTTTAATTGTCACCTTCTAACAAAGGGTGAGTGAGTGAGTGAATATTAACGTCGCACTGTTCAGCTATACACGAGGGCTTTTGGCGACAGACCTCGTAATTTTGAACCATAGTCAAGTGACGAGGATGACAACTGAGCTGGCAACCCCTCTTTTAACTACCACACCACACCAATGGGAGGACGTTTGAGCTCTTGATAGATTTAACGTGCATCGCTCCCCTATCTTTAGAAGTGCTGGGCTCAGACTCATGACACGCCAGCCACAATCCAATACCTTGACCACTTCTAACAAAGGAAATGATATGCAAATGTCTAGTACCATGTAGAGTGATTTTAAGTGCTACAAGTAGGGAAGAACAATTTTACTGACAGATGACATAGCAAACAAAATGATTATTGGCCTAGTAAATGATTCTCAGGAAATATTTGTATATTGCTCATCTGCTAGATAGACATATTATTCTAAGGTTTCAGAAAGTTCTGCTTTAGAGGACTGTAGCAACGTGCAGCTTGCATCCTGTTTTACTGGAATCAGATAAGTAAGGCTTAATTTTTTATAATGTGCATTACAGTTGATTTTTTCCCCCTCAAGTTTAATCTAATTGATACATAAATCTTCAAAATTGTTTTTTTTTCTCAGTAATTTGTGGAAAAAATGGTTGCTACATAAACTCATATGCTGGGTTCGAGTTAGTCTTATGAGTGCAGACTTTGCAGTTCCATCACAAACTCATTGAAAAATTCTGCATTAATTTCTACTCTTAATTACAACAGTTTACAAGTGTAAAATTTGAATTAGTTCAGAGTCAGCAACTTTAAATGGGTTTTATATATGATCTTAACAGCTTATTAACAAACAAAAAAATAAAGTATGAAATATAAGCTATTTATGATTTAATTAACAAAAAGAAGTTCATTAGTTTAAATTTTCAAGAAATTTTACAAAATATTACAGTAGTTGCTTTAAAAAAATAAACATTTAAAAACACATACACTTGGAAAGATTAAAGCATGAACATAATAAAGGGATTTCATTTTCTGAAATGTCTATCCCAACGTTTTATAAAAGCAAGTCTGAAGCATTAAATTAGTCTTCTTACTTCTTTGTTTGATTCTACTGTTTATGTAAAGTGTAATTTGAGAGCCACTACACAAATCCTAAACAAGGCTAACTATGCAACAAAAAAAAAAATAACATTTAAGTGTCAGAAAAAAGTAGGTGCTAATGAAAGGTAAGTTCAAAAAAAATTTGTAAGCAAATACCAATTTAACAAAAAATAATATAACTTTAATTACATTTCTAAAATGTAAAATATGCTTGAAAATTGCTATAGTGAAGGAAATTTGTAACATGTAGCAATATAAAACATGAGCTAGATTTAAATATAAACAGTCTTTTCGTCTATTCTTATTTTTTTGATCCACCTAGACATGGAGGAGATTCTTTTTTCTCTATTTTTTCCACCTCTGTAGGTGCATATGCCTGTAATTAAAAGCAACATAAAGATTTAGTTTTATAATAAATAAGGAAGATCAAAATATTTATTATTTCTTTTTTTGCATTTTAAAATAAAATATTTCTCATTTAGAGGGGGGGGGGGGAATACTTACATCAATAGAAAGTGCATGAATTGGACCTTTAAGTTCTTCTTTAAGAGCTGCATTAACTAAGCGATGTCGCTGAAATGTAAATAATATACAAGCAATATTTAAGGTATATCTAAAGAAAAGGCATTACATTCTTCAAAATGTTGTAAAATAAATGTATTTGAAAAATTATAATAAAAAAGATAGCATGGCTTTTTCTCATTACAGAAATAAATCTTTTTACAGATATTATAGCAATACTGTTGATTCACACATGATAACTAAGTAGTTCCAGATTTCTAAGTCACTTGCAAAAAGTTAAACATGAAATAATTCAGCATAAGAGGAAAACATTTAAATCGGTTCAAATGGCAAAAAAAAATTAAATAACATAAATAGCTCAAAAACAGAAACAAAAAACAAATAAATAGAAACCTGGAAGATACAAACTGAAATAAAACAAAAATTTCTAAAAAATTATTAACTTATAAAAGGAATTTATGAAATAATTACTGTAACCTACAAAATTAAAAAGTATTTAAAAAAGAATATCTTATTTAAAAAATAGATTTTTTTTTTACTTAGTACATAAAATTGAATAGTAAAACAATAATATAATCTAGAATATTACAAATATATGTTTTCTAAGGTAAAAAAATTAAATTTGTGATTTAAAAACATATTTATAAATCTGATTTCCTCTTTACATAAATTCATTATTTTTTTATTCTAAGAGTAATTCTTAGTAATTATAAGAGTAATTATTTTTATAATACTTTTTCATGAATGAAATGTAAATATACTGCATACAAAAAAAATTAGCTACTTTAAATTTTTCTTCTTATTTACCTGAACAAGATTCTTGTTATTAAACATAGGAGAAACTAATATCACTCTTATATGAGAAGCAGAACCTATTTAAATAAGATAAATATTTTACACAAAATGCATCAATTTTATACATCAAAAATTTCAAATATTTATTTTTTTAGAAACTAAATTTATTATGATATAGGATGAAAAAAGATACTAATATCTACAAAAGCAACCCTAAAGTCAGATGGATCTATACTGAGACTCAAAGGTAGTAAAGCCCAGCACTCTGTGGGCTACTTTATTCTAATCAACATTAATAAAAGGAGTTGAGAAATTGATACCTGACACTTGAATCAATATGGTTCATACATACACAACTGAAACTTACTTTCACAATAAAATGCACCAAATGTAATTTAAATTAGTTTATAAAAAAGGCTAACCAAAAATGTAGCATAAAATTATATATATATAATTCAAAAATATACATAAAATAATTATAAACTTAAGATAACTATAGTCATGATAGTATAAAGTCTTAGCCACAGTAGTTATATATAAGCTTATCGAATACAGCTTAAAATAATTATAATATATATAGACTTATTCACAATGTCACAAAAAGAATATCAAACTTGGCTGAAATAGTTACATAATTTTAATTTCCTTTTATGTTAACATTAAAGTATTCATTGATATTACTTCTATTTGAATCAAAGAATCTTTTTTTTTATTTTGTATAAAAATGTTTTTAGCAAGATTTTATTTATTAATTTTATATTTATTGGTGTTCCACTCCATGTTTGTATACATGACTCCAAAACCCTAGTGATATTCCAGAATACTGACATAAGAATATTAAAATAATAATACAAAAATAAATTTAGAAACAGCTCTGATTTTTAAAAACAAAACAAAAAATCAATGAAACATTAAAATGATTAAGACACAATTGCTGAATATTCATATGCACAATTTCATTTACATATTAAGAAAAAAATAAGAGTAACAATCAGAATTAATTAGACTTGAATTATTCAACCTTATGATGCATGGATAAAGAATATTCAGTTCATCGGTCATTAAACTATGTATTCCCAATCAATTTTTTGTAATAACAATTAATTCTAAGTTATTTTAAAATTTTAGCCAAAATTTGAAACAGTAAATTTATCCAAGAAAAAAAAAGGATTTAAGAAAATCAATTGCACAGAAATTTTAAGTTTGATTTAAGAAAAAAAAATTTTTAACCTAAACACTTAAACCTAAAAACTTTACAGCTAATTAATAACATACATTTTAAAAATAAATATAGATAATTATTAACATTTGAAACATGTAAAGTAGCAAAAATTACCTCTAGGAACATTATGTCTTGCACTTTCATTTATAACTTCGATGAAGTCTGGCTAAAAATTTTAAAGAAATTTTAAGACTACAGCTATTAAATAATAAATGAAATATTTTAAAATACAACAAAAATCTAAAATTTAAATCATTTTAAAGTACTTTATAGTTTAAAAATGTGATATATTGCACGACAAACTTTAAGTTCAAATAAAAAGCAGAAAAGAAATTATAATCCCTTCTTGGCTTGGAAAAAATTATATGCCAAAAACTCTGTTAGTATTTTTACTATTTCCAAAAATGTTTATTATAGTCATTATCTTCAAATGGGAGGTGGAAGAACCAGAATTTGAAGAAAGAGAGAGTTAGGTGTCTCATATAGTCTTTTTTCCCTTCAAACAAAATAAGAAACCTTAGTTCCAGTCAGGTTAGAATACAACATATTTTCAATTCAGCGAAAACAATAAAAGTTTAGAATTAGATTTTAAAAGAAAATACACAAGAAAAAAATAGAATACAAGAAAATTCAGGGATAAGTCTTATAGAGAAGCTTTCATATTTAGCCAACAATTACACTGACTTCAGATACAAATTCTAATTTATAAATTTTCTTCTCGTAAAAAAGGAACATTTATTTGTAATTAACAGTATTTAAAATATCTAAGAAATTTTTAAATAATTATAAATTTTAAAACAAATAGAAAATAAAATCATTTTGATACATTGCTCTGTATATGTATGATGTATATGCATGTTTCAAAGAGTTTAATAAAGTCTTTTTCAGACTTTTGATTAATATTTTACTTAGAGCTCTCACAGTTTTTGGACCAGTCTTTTTTTTAAAAAATCATTGTTAATTGCACAACAACCCAGATAAATTAATCAATTAATTAAAATGTTCTAAGTGCCTTTCCATTCATGAAAAACATAATTTTAGCATTAAATAAAAGATGAGAAAAAATATGCTGAAAATTATAAAATAATTTCAGCAGCATAAATCTAATCTTCTGCTGATTTTAGCAATAAAACTTTGGTAAAAATTATTCCTTAATTTCTCAAATTTTTATCCTAATTGTTTAATGTAAATTTTACGAAAAAACAATTCCAATCTACATATAAAAACTTTTAAAATTTTCAATGTTAATATCACTTGGGAAAGAGAGTTTAAGAGTATATTAGCAATAAGTATAGTGACAAACAATACCTTCAGAATTATATAAGATTATCTTGAAATTTTAAATACAATACTGACAGGGAAAATAGTAATTATTGTTTACATATAGTTGATTTTAATTTTCATGCAACTAGTAGAGAGAGAAAGTTTAACAAGATGCAACATATACAAATAACAGCAAAGAAGATAAATTTGTAGTTTACAAAAACTGTTTTTAGATTTCATGTATAAAACTTTCAGTGATTTCAATAGATTTAATGTATACTACTTTCAGTAATATGAAAAGCATTCTAACCATAAAACATTGTTAAAGAGAACATACCTGCAAAGCATTCTCAAGTTTTCTTTTTACAACATTTTCTACAAACTCCTAAATAAAAAGAACGATAATATGACTTACATATGTTCAAGATTAATCAGCATCATTAAAAAAAACTGGTATGTGAAATCTTAATTAATCAAATTATCTAAAATGCCATTATGCAAACTATTCCATACTTCAGCTGTTTGAGAAGAATATAAAGCTTGATTTTTCACTGTACCAGATAAACGAGACAGAATCCTTGAATTTAGAAGAAATCCTGAAATATTACAACACTGGATTAGTAATATATCAGTTAATACACACACATACAAAGTGTTTTTTATAAACTGTGAATCAATCCCTTCTGAATCATAGACTTGCCAAGATAGTTATAAAATTATGAATATTTATTATTTTAAATGTTGGAAGATTAACTGTCACAAAATTATTGGATGTGTTAAGAATTCAACAGTGTTCAAAGATTGTTGCCAGCTGCCCACACATACAATGTCCCTCTTTACAAATTTTTTTATTAGGAAATATCTCAAAAATTCTATTTATTCGTTTAAATTTTTTAATATTATTTCCTACACTGAACTTGCTCCACCCGTCTACTTTATATCTTTTTTCCATCCCTTTTGGGCAACCAGTTCAATGAGAATGCTTTTTCTCATTGACATAAAAATACGTTGTTTCTCCACTGCACTAATACAATCCTCCAGTCTTCACATCTTTCTCCTCTCCCCCACTGTTCAAACCAAGAATTTCTTAGTACAAAAGCAAAATTTCTACTTTCTTTTGAAAGATATATCAAAATACTTTCCAGATAGGAGCTGGAAGGTCACGACCTGACTCAATTGCCTCATGAAATCAACATGTCAAAAAATTAATACAAAATGCATATTTGGCAATGAAAATCAGTAACATAATGAAAAGAGTGACTAATTACTAGAATCTGTCAACAATCAATAGCACTGATTTTCGGCATTCTAATTCTTACTTGTCTATACTTTTCAAATGAAAGTACAAATCACAATGAAGTGTATTGAATACTATTGGTTTATCAACATGCAAGAAAAAAAGAATTTTCCTCAAAAGAAAAATGTTTTACAAGAAAGAAGTTAAAATGATTATACTGAGTTTAATGAACAACAAAATTTATTTTTTCAAACCAATCTCTTATTGCTAAGATATAACTATTGTATTACAATAATTTTTTTGATCTTTAAGAACAAAAATACAATTTAATCGCTTAACTATAACTTTGCTTAAGGGGACATGGTACGATTAACGCAAAAATTTTTAATTTGAGGATTTTCAAAAGTTTTTTGGTTGCCTCCTATGTGTGTACTATGTAAAACAGATTTTGTGCTTAAAATTTCATAAAAAACTAACCATTTAATTTTTTAATCAAAAAACTTAAAATTTTTGAAGTGATTTTAAAATGCTACTCCTCCAACAAAAAGTTACAGACATGCATGAAATTTGATTTACAAGTACGTTAAACTATGTATAACAAAAGTTGATTTGGGTTTTGCGATAACATGATTGGTATTTGTACAATATTTCTTTTTATGAATGCTTATTGAAAATTCCTTAAAAAATGTATAAACTCTGAGTTCAATTATTTTTAAAAAATTAAGTACTGCTTTGATTCAAAAATACATACCAACTTTTGTTACATGTACTATTAGCAATAGCTAAAAAATAATTCAAAGCATTAGGCACAATAGGAAAAAAGCCTTAGCATTTTAAATGAAGTCAAACTAGTTATTTTATCTTTCTGAGATAAGTAAGTTTAAAATTTTGATTTGCCATAGAGATGTGAGTAAAAACGAACTTAAAAGCTATCATAATTCCGCATTTTTCAATTTTAGAGATTTCAAATTTTGTGAGGTTATAGAAAAATATATAATGAATAATTTAGACTAAAAAATTATTTGATTTTCTGACCGCAATTTTTGTCAATTGAATCGTACTGTGTCCCCTTAAAAAGAAATGACTGTAATGTAATGAGCTAAATTAATGACAATCACATGATCAATATAAATTAATGCTTTCCATTGAATTCAAAATATTGGCATTATATTTGTTGCTGCTACTAATCCTCTTGCAGCATAAAAACCTGCACAAAGTTCAAAAGACCCTGCTACAAAAGAGTCACAGATATCATCCTGCTCAATGGACAGCTGTATTTCAAGGAAACACCAAAACATTCAAGAACGTGAACAGGAGAGATAGGAAGGGAGCCAGTACAAGAAGGAAAAGCCTCCACCCCCCCCTTCAATTTATGCCACCTCTTCATGCAGCAGAGATGACCACTTCTAAATCTGGCCATGGTTGTCTGCAGAGATCTCACTCCCCTGCTCTGAATAAACATGCCAGAACTCTCAGCAGCATACCATTGATGAGCAGGATAAATCCTACCAGAATAATTCATTTGAAATTTGCACAGGGAATGGATTTCTGAAGGACATAAATCAATAGAATTGGGAGATCACAACTTTTTCTTACTAAGTCATCAGCAACTTCATATAATCATGCATCCTGACATGGGAAAAAATCCATTGGAGATACAAATTATTGGAGCCTAAGCTGTAATAATTTTGAAAAATTTTGTTGGCCCCACAATCTTAAGCTAGTTTTTTAAGTACTACATTGAGCTCCTGTTATCCCTTAGGATACAAATAATGTCCTCCTTCAAAAAGAGAACATAATCAATGCTTTGTTGATTTTGATGAATTCCACATTAAACTAATTAAATCCAAATACAATTTCACCACCCATCCAGTACAGTAGTTAGTGATGCAGACTGCTGTGCCGTAGGGCCTAGGTTCGAATCCTGAAGAAGGCATGAATGTTTGTAAATGTATGGTGCATTTGCAGCATGGGGAACTCTAAACAGCCATCAAGCCTTAAGTCCTCTCATGAGGTTGGTGGAAGGAGAAGAGAGGTAGGAGGCCCCTGACCTCCCCCAGGATGTTCTCCTTCAAAATTAGGGTGGAGCCGAGCAAAATCATACCATCACCTGCATGGTGCTCAAGGCTACGGCTAATGACAGGCGTAAAAATCCAGCCCCTTGCCGATATGAATTTTGTAGGCCTTGATCTGATGTTACTGTTGATTAGGTGGCATAAGTAACAACAACAACAACAGATACAATTTCAATTTCATAATTAGGTAAAAATATCTAAATATTAAGATTTTTCAAAAAAAATTTCAAAATAAAATATATTATAATGTGGTTAGATTTAAATAAATTGCATTTCGTTTACTTAAGCATATTAATATGAGAATCTTAAAAGAAAGTTTGTGTAAATAGTACAAGTTGGGAAGAGAGAGAGAAACATGAACTAACTAGCTGAAAACATGTAATTGCATTTATTATTTGACAATGATGCAACATAAATTTAGCCTATATTTTTAAATCCATCACTGGAATAAATTCCAAACCTTCTGAATAATCTAACTTTTGTGCATTTTGAAATCTTGCTTTGAAAGGAATATGATTCATTGTAAGAAGTGACATTTTAAATAATGCAAAAAAAAACTTTGAAGAGGAATAGGATAACAATGGATTAAAATCAAAATTGCAACAGTCACCCCACTTCCACACACACACACAAAAATAATATATTTTACAAGAATTTTTTTTTATTGATTAATTGTATTTTATCCCTTGAGATAATATTAATTACTTCTTTATTTTCAATTCAAAACCAAAGGAATATAAAACTACATCAAAAATAAAAAATATCACAATAAAAATATATTGTTGTAACATTTTTGTTAAATATCATACTATACTCCATAAATATTATTGTACCTTTTATTGTGTTAATTGTTTTTTAAGATCAAAGATTATTAAACTATTTTTAAACTATTAATCTATTATTTAACTATTAAACTATTTTTTACCAACATACCAGGATATCAGATAAAAAGAGTACATTCTGAGTAAGGAAGACTATATAAAAGGGTTTTATTTAAATATTCTTTAAAAAATTCAATCATTTTAATGTAATAAAATATATTAAGTAAAAATAATTTTAAGGAATAATTAAATTTAATTATTTAATAAATAATTTTTTGAAATGAATGGAAAATCTGTCTTGTCTTGATAAGGAAAGGAACAAGGACAGGAAAGAACTCAAATTCAAAACCATTCTAGTAAAAAATTACTCAACAAAATTGTCATTTGACCAAGGTTCAAAGCTGTAAGATTCATTGCCAATATGTTGCTAGTAACTCCACCATATAAATAATAATTTAAACCAACCACTGGTTTAGGTTATCAGTGCAAATAATTACGAAAGATGTCTGAAAAGCAAAACACTTTGATTGTGCGCTGGAATAAAATATGCATCTGCTCACAAAATACCTTTACCTTCATATGACTAGCAAAGAAGTTAATGAAACCAAATTAAAATGTTGAGAGCCCTCAATTTGCGAAGAATGTATGTAAGAAATAGAGCCATAAAGTTTCAATCAACATGCTAGATTTCCAAAAAGTCTTCTTGCTACTTGTTTGTATATCTTTTCAATTTTGTTCAATGTTTATTTTTTCAGTTTTTATAGATCTTTTTTAAAACTCAATGTCAGCAAAAATATATATATAAGTGATGTTTTATCTGTATACATTATAATAAATCACCAGGAACATTGGAACTACATTTTTACATTCAGTTTTCGGAGAACAAATTTGGCTTTTTTATATTTCGAATATTCTAAGAAATTTTAATATTCATGGATTACTGTTACATCCAATTATCACATGCAAATTATTGCATTTTGAGTTTCTAAAAATGTTTTTATAGACTATAGAATCATAGCCCAAAATCCCTTTGCTTTACCGTTACTTTAATAAGCTTACCAAATACAAACACAAAATGACATAATTTCTACATAATATTAAATTAAATTTGTTATTACTTCAGGTCACATCAAAATAGGTGAAATCTTAAAATTATAAAAAGCAAGTTAGATTTACATTTTTTAAATTTTAGAGTATATTTGACATTTTTAAGTGACCAAACTTCAGTTCATGCTTTCAAAAAGATTTGGAAAAGCAAAATAAAAACTCATCATGCATTACTAATCATATAATTTTTTATTTATTTTTTTTTTTAAATTTCATACAGATTTTGCCAAAAAGCATAGTAAAACAAATAAAAATTTTAAAATAATAGTATAAAAAGTTGAAAAAATACTAGGATTATAAAATAAACCCACCACTAATTTTCATAAGATTAGACATGTTTCTTGTTTCAAAACATAAACAAACTTAATTCACTTCAAATCTTCCTCTAAAAAAATTGTTGCTAAAATAGTTCACAGAACATAAATACATATTTTCTCCCTAAAAATAGATGAATTTCGGTTTTTTTTAAAAATCTTTTGGGTTGAGTTTAATTTACTAAAATTATGAAAATAAAGAGTCCTTTTGCTTATTTTACTTGCCAGAATCCCGCTAGGGAGTGCGAGTTTTATTAACTTTGCACTGTTCAGCTACACAGGGCTTTTGGCGACGGACCTCCTAATTTCGAACCATGGTCAAGTGACGAGGACGATCCCTAGCTGGGCCCAACTCTACTAACTACCACACCACACCGACGGGCCCGAATCCCTATAAAAGTTTTGAAATGAAGTAATCAATGATTGTATGTTCTCTCGGAAAATAAAAAGTGCGTTTTGCTCGTGTAGGGCAGAAATATAAAAGTTATGTTCTTTACACAAAATGAAATTTATTTTTCTATGTTTACTAAACCTAAAAAGTACATATCAAAGGGATTGTTGTTCTATATTCCATGTAAGTCACTTCAATGTTGATCACCGATAAAAAAATTTAAATAACCATATTAAACTAATTAGTAAAATGAGATTGACATACTTTACAAAAAAACACTTTTAATATGAAAGGTAATTTTTTAACTGATCAAAAGAAAAAAGAAAATTAAAAATAATTTTATTTTATTCTTCTGTTTGTAAAATATGTATACATTAACTTGTTCTATGATTTCTACTTCTTTTAAATTTCTTGGAAATGTATACATAAATATAAATTTTTCACCGATAAGAAAACGCTGTAACATTTCAACAAAAAAGTATTTTTTGTTCTGTTTAGAAAATTTTCAGAAATACATAAATTAGTACATATCAATATTTCATCCTATTATTAGAATAAATTTTTCTAAAATTTTACTACTTTTTTAATAAATTTATGACTGATTAACATTTTAAAAACCATTTACCCAAAACAGAAATAAATAAGAATTGTAAAAAAATTAATAAAAAATAATTTCAGCAGAAAATTAATAACTTATGCCTTTATTTCATCGCAGAATAAATTCTATATGTTCCGTTCAAAAATATTTTAGATACAAAGATTTGTAACCAGCAACTTAAACATTATTAATTGTAGAGATAACACAATACAATATCGTACATTTTATTCAATTTAAAATCGTTTGGAGAAACTACGCTTTATTAATCATATAAATTGTGTAGATCGTGATCAAATGACTCAGTAAATATGTTCTATTTGGAACCTCATTTCTCACATTTCTATATCACTATATAATAGCAAAGAGGCTGTAAAAATCATAACAGCCATCTTCTTTATGTAAAGATAATGTTGTTGGATTGTTTTGGATGATAAGAATGCCTTAACCTACCGTCATACTATGCATAATTGCCAATATTCTGCAATCTACACATCATGAATTTACATTCATGAACTGTATTCACACTAGCTGAATACTCATTACTTGAGCAGATTAAACTTTTAGAAATAATACCTAAGACAAAGTATCCAAATACTTAAGTACTTTTTTTTAAGGAATTCCACTTTTTAATGTTTTAGCTTCCTAAAAAAAGGTTTAACAGAAACTTACATTTTAAATTACATGGTCCTTAAACAGAGATGTGTTAACAAGTGATATGAAACTTCTGGCTTTATAGAAATACTAAGACTGAATGAATCAAGTTAAATTATATATTTTACAATTACCCTTTCATATCTCTATATCATGATTATAAAATATATTACATATAAGACATAACATAAAAGCCTTACATAAAAAAAGATTAATGTATTTGTACACCAAAAGAGTATACAGTAGAACGTCGTTTATCCGAATCAATTGGGACCGGGCTTACCGTTCGGATACGAGATTGTTCGGAAAACCGAATGCAATCCATGCAGTATATGATACTGGACACTATACAAATATTGAAAATCATCCTATGCGGGAAACGTGCTTGAAGAAAAAGCAAACTAGGTGCAAAATGTCGCCATTTTACCTTATTATGGAAAATAATCACTTATTTTTCGCTGTACCATTTTACCATCTTCGTTTTTTCAATGCAATGTATCTGATTCTCTTCAGCAGCAGTAGTTGAATAGGACAGCACTCTGATTGTTATTCGTACCACTCCATAGGTGTCCCTAACGCAGTAAACGCGTCAGCATTTGCTACTTCCGTTGTTGTTGTCCTCGTCTTCATCCGTTTCATCGTCGACAGGGTCGAATTCTTCTTGCACGGAAGTCACAATCTCGTCATCAAAAATCATTTGAAATCCAGTCTTCTGCATCGCATGCCAACCAGGTTTCTACATCAACAAAAGAGCACGTATACACCCCCTCCCTAGGAAACAAATTGATCTAATATTCCGCACAGATGTTTACCAAATCACACACAGCTGAAATCCCCCAAATGTCCCTCACCTTGGGTTTTCCCGTCACTTTTGGCTTCACAGGAAACTGTTGAGCATTGCACTGTTCGAAAACGTATCCGGACTACGGTTCGGATATTTGACGCTCCGGATAATAAACGTTCGGATAAACGACGTTTTACTTGTATATCAGAAACATCTCAATAAATATGAAATGTGGTTAGCACTTGAGTTATCACCTCAGTTACAAAACTTCAATTTGAAAATTGAGTTGCATTAATTTCACAAAATTTTATTAATTTGATTCAAATTGAAAATAATATATATAAATATTTTTCAATGTGCCTTTGAAATTCTATCAAAGATATGGATATAATAAATTAAAATTTTTTTCAGGATATATGAAAATACCATTTCATGTATTTTGTGTTACTGCAAACTTTAATCAATAAGTAAAATTTGTTTTTAATTTGATTGGATATGCAATAAATTTTTCCATGAGATAACTCTTAATTTATTGTTAACTTTTTAAAAGTTTTCATAAAGACAATAATAAATGTTTGCCCATACAAAAGACATTGTTCATCTTACCAAAATATTTTCTGGTAAAATTTGTAAAAAAAGATGTTATTTTTATAAAATAATTTTAGTCACATTAATTACATAAATATATACAAAAATTAATTTTATTCTAAATATACTCTTTTGAATTTTTAAATATTTTTTTTTTATCTTTGAACATGAAACTAGTTTTAAAAATAACAATTTTGCCAAAACATTCAACACTAAATAGATCAGTTTCTGTCTAAATCATCTATGAGAAAAAAGAATTTTTAATGCAGTCCCATTTTTTTAAAATTAAATTTCATCCTATTATGAAGCAATTATTGTATATAGGAAATCTCATTTAATATGATTAGTGGAATCAACAGATTTTTTTTTTATATTTCGTTTTCAAAAGTTTGTTTATTCACGTATAGCATACAAAAAAAAAATCTATCACATCTACATAATTTATTTTTTACAAATGCCAAAACCATATTCCACATCATCATATTATTTCTTTTTTAAAAAATTTAATTGCATATAATTATTGAATTTAACTATCACATACCCTGATCCTTTTGAAATATTCTCACCGTGTATTATTTAATTTTTAACACGATATACGTTTTTTTGCTAATTTTAGGGAAAAATTAATTTTCTATAGAACACTTGTAATATCAATTAGATCTGTATTTCTAAAGTAAAGAACATTATCTCCAATTGTTTTACACGATCGCTGAAAAAAATTCTCTCATTTCTTATTATATACAGAAATTCTTTCAATTCCATCCATATTGATTAGCTTGATTTAATTAACTTATTTTAAATTGTATTAGTAAATAACTGGTATAAATTAATAACTTTTTTCTTACTTATACCAGAAAATATTTCTTATCTTTTATTTTAAGAATGTGTAATGACCCATAAGAAATATTACGGTTCATAAGATTGCTGACATTTGGAACTAATATTACAGTTATACTAGAAAATTGCGACGGGAGGGGAAAGATAGTAGGTTAGAGGAATAAATTTATTTTGCCAAAAACAATAGCAATGTGTTTTAGAATACCAGATAATTATTATTCATAAAGTTTTTTTGTTGTTGTTTTTGCTGTTAATGCACATAAATGTAACAAAAGACATTCCTAAATATTGAAATTGATGGGGAAGATATTTAAAGCTTCCCATTATTCAAACTCAATACCTATCAAAAGAGCCATTGAAAAAGTTAAATAGATCCATAATTATGGAATGGTGCAATGCATTAAGTGTAGACTTATAAAATCTTGAAATAATGGCTTAAGAATTCTATTTTTGTAATAATTCTACAAAATTAAAACATTTAATTTTTTCAATATTTAACATAAGTTACATTGTAAAATAGCTTACCTGAATTAATGAAATCTCAATTTCACAATCTGTGGTAAAATCAAGAGGTCCAGATACAAAATTTTAAAACAACTGTACTATGGGTTTCTTACTAGATAACAATGCTCGTCCAAGTAACAAGAATATCTGAACTGGCATCCCTTTCTCTATATTTACGTACTATGCCACCCTAAGGACAGGCCAAAATACAAAAGATTTTCAGTGGGACCAAGATTTTAACCCACAACTCCAAAGCCATGAGTTCTGCACCCTGACGAACTGTGACTATTGCTGTCACATTGATCCCAATAATTATGAAGGCAAATGTGACTTATCAAAATATAATGGTAACATTTTTAACTTGATTGATTAAAGCATAGAAATCAAATTCAGAAGTCTTTAAAATTTCAACATATATTAAATTTATCAAAATTATTTTGGAAGTCTGCCAACTGTTTCAGTGATTGAAAAAAATCTGCTTATATTTTAAGTTATCCTATAAACCATTGATTAATATAAAACATTAGGCATTGTTCGGTTGACATAGCATTATGAACAAAAGTAAAAATTGATTTTTAATACAGTATTATTAGCATACATATTAATTTCGAGTTAAAAACAATTTGTTTTTACAAAGACTTACAATTTTTACTCCATAAAAATTAAATTGCAAATCAGATTATTTAGCATTCTGCATTTAGGTAGTGATAAATAAATTTAAGAATATTTTAATATATTTTTCTGAGAATGTCAACCATGATTACTTTTAAATAAGAAAATAAAATGATAAATAAATTAGAACTTAAAATGATAACCAGTTTTTGTGTTAAATGTGATCAAATAAATAGATCAGAAAATTAAATTTAAAATAAAAAGACTACAATTGATAAAGCACATTATATTTTTAGAAATATTAAGAGGAAAAATGCTAAGCATTATTCAAGACAAAAAAAATGTACTTCATATGTCTATATGCTAACCATCATATCATTATATGGAAGAGAAAATTATACACAGTAATTATTAAATTTTATAATGTGACAATTTTTTAGGAATATGAGCCGATACATCTATAAAAAGTAGAAAATCTTTATTTCAAAAATTAATTACATTCATAAGCATCTAATAATGTGCTAAATTCTAAAAAAGGAAGAAACAGAGACCAAAATGCCAAACTTTTTATAAAGAAATTTAATTTCTCTATAGGCAATTCAAATGAAATTATCCTTTTTGAAACAGAAAATTTTGCTGGATGTCCATTTAATGTCAACATAATTATAAAAATCAATACTCTATTATACAGAATGCTGAAGCATATTTTACTAAAATTTACATTTATTTAGTTTAAATAATATTGCATAATGTGCTAAGAAAAGCCACAAATGTACATTGTTATATAAATAAAATAACTCACATAAAACTGCTTTTGTTTTTTAATTAATTTTACAATTTTAAATAGAAAAATGTTAAATATTTTTCAACATTTAGGATAATTTTTTAACTTTGATGAAAATTATAGTGTTTTCCCTGTAAGTTGTCTTTTTCTCCTAACGAATCCTAACATTTTACGTAAATGTAATAAAAAAAATTGTAAAATAATTGTACTTTTTAAATTTATAGCCTTAAAAATGTATATTTACTACAGTTTTATTACATTTACTTTACTAGACAATCACCCCCAGTTACCCAACTAATTTGATTTTAAAAATTGAAAAGACATGGACAAAACAGTACCAACAATAGAGAAACAAGAATGCCCATATGCTGTACAAGCAAAGCAGTAAAGGCCGAATGCAGTTAACGCACAGCGTACAGGTGAAACAGGGAAGGGGTTAATGATTCATTACTAGTTAAATCTATTAAACACAATACACCCAACTTCATTTAGCATGCATAAAATCAGCTTTCATAGAACAATACATTTCTTTTCAAATTCATACACAAAATTACCATTTTATACATTCAAAGTAAAATATTGGGTTGATGTATAATTATTCGGCGTTTTTTCAACGAATTTTATTTAATGATATCAATAACAATATTTGACATAAAAATGTTTAAACGATTATTCAGGAGAGTACTCGCCCTCTACTTCAATTACTGCTTCCCATTTGCTTGGCAGGCGGTCGATTCCACGATTCTTAGAGGCGATCCACACTTTGACATCGGCCACCAAGTCATATGATCGTCGATTCCGAGCCTGATCGTCAAAATCCGATGGCTTACCTCTTCCTGGCTTGTCCTCCAAGCTGGTATCACCTGGTTTGAAACGGGCAAACCACTCCCTACACTGACTTTTGCTGATTGTTCCTTTGCCAAAAAGTTAGTTGAGATCGCGAAATGACTGTGCTGCTTTCCATCCTTTCTCGAAGTGGTAAAGCATAATAATATGGCAAATATGACTAAGGTTTTCAAAATGTAATTTACTAAAACAATAGAGATTATTTTTATACAAAAATAATAAACAAAATGCTACTTTTCACTGATTACAAACGCGCTGATATAAACGCCGGATAATTATGCATCAACCCAAAAGAAACCAATTGCATACAGAGCCAATTTTAAGAATCCAATACAATTGACACTTTTTCTATATTTCTCCAGCTACTAAATAGATAAATAAGAATATTTTTGAGAAAAATAAGGTTAAATTCTAATATTCCTATACATATATACATACTTACTAAAAAGCAAATAAATAAATAACAACTTTTTCTTCAAAGCTCAGATATATATAAATTTATTTACCATTAAATATGGAAACTATATCAACAGTGATAAATAATGCAAAATAATTATACATCTGAAATTAAAGAATTCTAAACTAAGTTTTCCCTGGGGAAAAAAAAGGATAATTTACTGAATACTGAAAATAATTTTTTCAATAAAAATTACCAAAGAAAATCTCTTTTTACTATACCTTGAACTTCAATGGGCAACATACTTGTTAAAATTTACCAAAATACACTCTATACCAGAAGAAAAAAAACCGCGCGCCAAGGAGTTGCTTGATTGTAATGAAATTTCGTATACAAAGACATTTGTACGAAACATGCAAATGATTAAAATTTGGTGTCCAATGAATGAATGGCGGGAGCTAGAGTGCATTGGAACTGCGCACTCAGCAGATGTTTATAAGAAGTGATTCTCACAATCTGATGATCAAAATTTCTGTTGCATTGCGATTTAGGATACCTTTCAACGACTGAAAATATGCCTTGCCGCAGGATTTGAGCACATTACAAGCCACTGTCAAGAGTTTGAAAGAGGTTGTATCATTAGATTGAAAGAGACAGGTTGGGCAAATCGGAGAATCAATTGTCATATGGGTCGAAGTGATGCAGCCATTAGAAGATGCTGGCAAGAATGAGTGGACAATAGCAGATTTCAGCATCATGATGGTAGGGGTCGACCTAGGGCCACAGCAATTGTCAGATCAGCAGTCACAGAGCCTGATTCATCAGATGTACAACCTGCACACAAGTGTCCACCATGACCATTCACACAGTTAAATTTACACTCGTACTGACAACGATGCCACTTGCCACTCACGCCTGCACACTGTCGAGCCAGATTACAGTGGTGCTTGGCTCGATCAGGTTGGAATCATGCTGACTGGGGACATATAGTGTTTAGTGATGAATCCCACTTCCAACTGTGTCCTGACAATCATCAAAGACGTATCTGGAGATGCTCAGGGCAGTGTGCCAATCCTGCTTTCACTATTGTACGCCACACAGGCCTTCAATCAGGAATTATGGTCTGAGGTGCCATTCCTTTTGACAGCCGGGCCCCTTTGGTTGTCATTAGAGGAACACTTGCAGCATAGCGGTATGTTGACAACATTCTGAGAACTCTTTTGCTACCGTTCCTTTTGCAGTACCCTGGCCTTATTTTTCAGCAAGATAATAACAGACCACATACAGCACGTGTTGCTATGAACTGTCTTGCAGCTAGTCAAACACTTCCTTGGTCAGTCAGATCACCAGATCTTTCTCCAATCGAGAATGTCTGGGATATGATGGGAAGGCGACTGCATCTACCAGGGAATGTTGATGACCTGACCCAACAATTGGAGCAAATTTGGCAAGAAATACTGCAGGAGACCATCAGGGAGCTTTAACACTCTATGCCACATCACATGGCAGCTTGCATCCAGTCTAGAGGTGGGTCAACACCTTATTGAACTCATTATTTTTTAACTCCGAAATAAATCATTAAATTTTTCTGAAATTTTGTTTATTTTCTATTCTGTACAAAATTTTTCTACCCACCAATTTTTGTCTCTATCGGACAACTCGTCATTAGTGCATCAGTTTTTTTTTTGTTATAATATATATGCACAAATAATGCTAATTTCTGTGTTATAAATATTAGTGTCTTAAATTAAAAGTCATTTATTTTTACAAAAGCATGAGAATGTTGGAGAATTCTTTTTACAAATGAGTTTATTAAAAAGAAGAATATAATCCAAAAAATGCAAAGAAATTATCTTTAGAATCTTACTTTATTCCACCATATGACACAGTAAAAAAAAAGTACAACATTCAGAAACTTGAAACTTTACAGTAGCCCCAAGAAAAAAATAATATAATCCCGATTAGATAGAAACAAAAATTCATTTCTTAATAAGCATAATTTTTCTCTTGTACATTAAAACAGTTTCATTAATCTATCACACAAGTACTGAGTTAGTAATTCACATTTTAAAAAATTGTACAATAAAATTGCATCCTGAAATATTTAAAAATAACAAGTACAGTAACACCAAACACAAAAATTCTTAAGTTTTTTTTTATAAGTCAATTATGATTATTCAGCTATAAAGGCGGTATCACACGTGCATTTTTTTGGCCCAACTTTTCGCCGAATCTGAGGGGGAAAGGTTACCGTAAACAAAACGACATGTTCCGACATCTGCCACGTTCTTTCTCCACATTGAAACATTACTCGCTGATTTTTCTGCTTCGAAAACAAACATCCACTATTATTTCTTTTATTTTACTCGCGCTTTTGTTTCTGGGGGTAAACAGAAATGGAGCATCATTCTGTTTAAAATATTATACGCCGTTAAAATATTGTACATCATT
Source organism: Trichonephila clavata (assembly GCA_019973975.1). Classification (NCBI taxonomy): domain Eukaryota; kingdom Metazoa; phylum Arthropoda; class Arachnida; order Araneae; family Nephilidae; genus Trichonephila; species Trichonephila clavata. Next base: position 101,152 of record BMAO01024034.1, read on the forward strand.
AAAATATATTACACCATATTTCATGCGAAGCTACCACCGTCACCGCCATCTTGTTTATGACGTAGGGCGCCGAAGAACCCCATTGGCTGGAATTCCAAGCAACTTTCTCAGTTCACTGGCAAAAAGTTGTTCTAAAGCCATTGCTATGGCAACGGAGTAAAAATTGCACGAATTGGAACAAAAATTGCACCAAACGTGTACGTGTGATAAGGCCTTAAGTCAGCTAGATATTGAGCGAATAGCTAGTGATTTTTAAAGTTTGAATGTATATGTAAAACATATATATGTGTGTGCATGTGTTTGTTTCATCATTTCAACTTACAAGGCAGCATAATAGCTGTAGTTATTGGATTTTACATCAGGCAGAAATAGGCATTAAATTTCACTCTTGACAATCAAAAACTGGCTAATCAACAAATGAAAAAACTATACAAAATACAGTATATTTGAAAAAAAATTCTTTACACATAAATAATTTTCAAAAACACATAAATAGCAGAAGAAGCACTTCTTTATAAAAATACTTTGCCCATTTAGAACATTTTATAATGTCTAATTTTCCAATAATTTCTGTATTTCCTCTTCTAATTCTAATAATTCCTTTTGCTTTGCCTCAATATCTGCTATAGCACTACTATAACTCTGAAATATATAAATAAATATACAATGTAATGTTCAATTGTACATTATAATTTTAAAATATTCACACAGAAACATCTGAGCTCAAAATAGGAGTTTAAAATGTTCTAAAATATGTATTTTTTAAAAAATATTTTGAACATTTAAAAAAGAATAGCTGCATAAAAAAGAGAAACTGTATTAATTATGTTTGGAAGGTAAAAAGCACATTAAAATTTTTCTTAGCAAATACCTGATACAATAATCTATATTTTATGACCAAATGAAATTATTTTACCAAAAAAACATTCTGTATCCAATTAAATTCCACTACAGACAAAAACAATCAATATTTGAAAATTTCTCACATTAGTGGATTTTACTTACATGTATAGACGATAAACAAAGTAATAAAAATAATTATTTAAGTGCAAAAGTTTGGTCTAATGAAGATGTTACTGTTTGCTACATATATGAACAAGGTAAAATGTTAAATATCTGCTATAAGCAGTAGTTACAGATCAGTCACTAATCTAAAATGTCAGACCTCAACAATTTATAGAAACAGATGATTGATGCTTCCTTAGTTGGGACAGTGTTTAAAAGTCAAAATTATGGGTTGGGCAAGGGAAACTGTGTCTAAAATTATGTCCAAGTAGCAAAAGAAACAATACGTTTCTTCTAAAAGTGGAAACTGAGGATGAGAAAAGCACATATTAGATAAATGTGTGACATATATTATTCACCAAACACATAAAACAATAGCTGAGTAAATACCAAAAGATTCAAATAACAATCAATTACATCCCAATTCAATTTATAGGAAGTTTCACTGAATATGTTTTATGGATAGGCATATTATTGATATTGTGAAAAAAATAGATAAATGGTGCAGAAAGCATCAAACTGAAACCTTGAAGATTGGTAAGATGTAATTTGATTTGACAAATTATCTTTTTGCTTTGTTTCCAACCAGTAGCATACACAAGGGCGAGGTTTGAAAGTTTAAAATCCCTTCCATTGACCACCATATTTCTAATTTTTTGCATAAAAGTTACAATTTGGCGCTTTTACCTACATTTTTTTTAAAAAACATAATTCCTCCTATAGAAGTAGTCTATGTATGCCATTGTTTCCCACTTCAGGACAAATTAATATTTATCTATGTCCTGCACAGCTTTCCTTTTTGATTGCTTGATTCCAACTGTTAAGCATGGAAAGGGATATTTGATTGGAAAAGCATCCAAAAAATTACAGTTAATTTGGGTTCAAATCAAGAATCAATCCATTGTGTACAATCATGCCAAGGATGAAGGGGGGGGGGAGAATAAAGAGTAAAAGCATGGGTTGGTGACACTCCTTCCTCAATTCCATTAGATTTATGTACTTGTGGTGTTAGGAATTAACTTCAATTAACTTTTGCAAAGTGTAGCTGCAAATAAAACCCAACACTATTATAGATAGGGAAAATTACATGAAAGAGGTATGTACTTATTTTTTGTCCTCCTTCAAAAGAATCAACTCAGTCAGTAAAGTCATAGAAGTAGACAAAAGACTATCACAAGAAAAAACAAGATTGGATGTTTTCTTCAATCTCAGTGGGTATTTGAAAAGCGTATGCAATAAAACTAAAGAATACTTTCTAGTCAACATTCTTAATAGCTGTGCTAAAACCATGATTGTGATTCAGGAAAATGAACACTTCTGCACTATTCATAAACAAATTTGTTATCTCGAACCAAGAAGATTGGAGAAAATTATATCACATATTAATAGTGCGTTGGCAGTTAAAACTTTCCAAAAAAAGTCACATTTCACAGATTATACAATTATACTAATGTTCACACATCAGTAGTAAAATATGTCAAATTTTCATTTCAGAAAAAAATTTTATAATGACTTTGAAACACATACATGCTAACTCAAATGCACAATACTTCAAAAAAAAGAAGAAGGAAATATGCTAAGACTTAAAAATTGCATATTCTAACATTTAAATGATAATTTTAACAAACACAAAAATATTTTGTCAATTTTAGATTAATAAAGAATAGTAGTTTAAAAATGTTAATTTTTTGAAAACAAATATTACTTATGCAACTAAAATTTAACTAAGTTGTTTATTCTGTTAATTGCAAAAATTACAAAACATTTAGTCTTGTTTAAATTCAAAGTGGATATAAATAGTTTTTTTTTTAAAAATTGTGAGATGTGCATAATTTTTTGATTACTCTGCATTCCAAAATAAATAAATACATAACTAAAATAAATACCCACACCCCTTTTACTGATTTTTTAAAATTTAGAAAAATAAGGGGAGAGCATACACACTTGCACTAATAAAAATAGTTATACACTAATTTTAGGTTATTTTTCATTTCCAGAAATTACATTCATATAATAAAAAAATATTATAAAGAAAATCTTTTTTGAGGAAAACTAATGAAAAGTAAAACAAATTTTACATAAAAAAAAATAATAATATTTGGAAAAGAAAAAAAATAATTCTATTTTTAAAATATATAAGAGGAAACAAATTACCAAAGGTATTCCTTCATAGGCCTCCACCTTTGATTTCCTTATTTTAACTTCCTTTTCTTTTCTTTTAATAGCCTAAAAAGTTTTACAATTTTTTTAGGTAAATAAGAAAAAAATTTATGGTTTCTATCACTTCATAAAGAAACATTCTAAAAAAATTTATTTTTAACATTATATATATATATATATACTTCTATGGAAATAATTTTTTTTAAACATTTTTCTGGTCTCACAAGCAAAAACTTCCAATGCAAATTACTAGAAAACACAAATATCATTTTTAAAAAAGTACAATAAAAAAAATCTCAAATATATATTTTTATAGCATACTCTATAACAGGAAATGAATGCATAAATATGCTGTTTTATGTCTAATAAAAAAAATTACGGTTCTATCATTTTTCAATTAAAGTGAGATATAATTATTACTAATAAAGAGATTTTAAACATTTTCATTCTTAATTCTTCCTTTATGTCTTTTCCGGAATTACAATTGTTTGGGATAATCTGAATAGCAGATTCCAAAGGAGGCTAGAAATGTCTTTACCTTAACACATCGACAGGCGATTTCATAAAATGCGGTGCTTTTGTTGAAAAGTTAATTATGTGCTAAAACATGATTGGATATCTCAAATGCCGATCAAGTTCTGATGAGGGAAAAGCTGCACTACCTCAATACTTATTCTCTAGTTCAATCAGCTTTATATTTTAGGTATGTACGCTGGTATTAGCATAAAGCAAATGTTAAAAACTAGTTCTAAGTATGATGTATTGAATTTCTTACTAATTGAAAAAATAACCTTGCAACACAGGGTATAGCTCTTCTTTCTTGCTTAAAGAAAAGTACAGTATAATAAGTGCCTCTAAAGGATGACATTGCAGTTTTTTTTGGATGTGCTATTTCAGTCAAATACCTGAATAAATTTCAGGTATGGCAGTGAGAAGGAACTCATTCCTTCCTGAGATGCCTGTTAAATTTCAGAAGACAAAGAACCTATCAAGCAAGAGAAGAGATGGTCTCAGCATGATTTTGAAGTGATAAACATAATTTGAGGAAATGATTCAACATCTATCAAACAATTTTCTTCCTCAAAATCAGAACGTCAGTTGCAACCTTCTTCAAGTAATGATCCAATCAGGTGACATGGACTCAAACCAAGAAAAGAAAAGAAAGTTGGAAAGATACTGCAAAAGAGTACAAAAGTCGATATTTTATGGAAAATTTAATATTATCTACATCTTTAATGTTTATGAAGAATCTTGCAGCTATTGCTTAGATTGCACAAAGGTGACACAAATAACACCCTGTAATATATAATTTACAACATCATCTTAACTTATAATAAATTTTTTCTTGTAATACAGCTTAATACAAAAATAATGCAAAATACTTCCCACTTCAATTCCTTTTTACATAACACATACCATCATGCTATGTTACATGAGAAATAATTTTATTTCTAGAGCGCATAGCCAAAATAACTTATTAGAGGAAAGGTTTTTATAATTAGCAATCAGCAAGATAAACAGCATTTTTTTTATCACTTTTGTATCATATTTGTCATAAAAGTAATCCAGTTCTACATCATAGAATTAACTATCAACAGAACCTCATATGACCAGCAGTTAATGTATTTAAGAAAGCAATTGAAAATACAGCTGCATTTGCATCACAGCATGAAAATTGAAGTTTTTAGTAGTTACACATATTTACTCAAAAGATATACTTTATACATCATCAATAATAATACATAAAATGTTTTGCAAGACAATATAGCCTTTTAAGGGATTAAAAAAATATCAACATATATTCAGATTTAAGAATGTTTAAATCTGATTGATCTAACATTGATTTTACAAAAACAATAATAATTACCTCCGCTTTTTCAACTAGAGCTGTGTGACGAAAAGATTTATCGTATTTAGCTTCCTTGAGAACTTTCTACAAATTAAAGAAAGAAAATAATATTCAAAGTTGTGTAAATCTTCTATTGGATTCTTAAACATTCTAAAATTTTAAGTTGTGACAATAAGGTTTAGTTAATAAATACATAGCAGTATATATACACATTGATAAATAAATAAACAATAACAACAAAACTTTCAGAAATGCAGACATTAAATATATAACACATAACCTTTCATGATAACAGAAACTGAATGTCAGTCATATTCGTAAACAAGAACATATTTTCAATAGAAAAAGAAATATGGAAACAAAAAAATTACTAACTCTTAAGTGCATATTTTAAAAAAAATTATTAAATATAACTTATATTTGTTCTGTTTCAGCATTTATGTGTAATCAAACTAAGATCTTCAGAAATAACAAAAAAGTATTATAAGAGGTGTGACCCAATGTAATAAAGGGACACGTGGGGAATGGGTTTTAACTAAGTCCACTATTTAATTAAACACATTTATTGGACAAAAACATTAATATACATAACTAGAGGACTGATTACAATTAAAAGGGATCGGAGCGCATGCTCATACGTCCGTACAGTTTCGAAGCTAGGCCATCACTGGAGATAGTTCAAGCCGCTAGAGGGCGCGAGTCTTTCTGCTGTTTATATGTGAGGAGAGGGGTTACAGTATTAAATTTTTTTTAATCAGAAGCTTTTCAATGAAATTATTTTTAAAAAATTATAATATGGAAATACACTAGCATGAAAATTTAACAAACCATTAAGATAAATACAGATATTACACACATATATATATATGTAAGGATAATTAAATTAGATCTAAAACTAAATCGCTAGTCCACCTTCTAACTTTTATCTTCCCGTTACATCTTCAAGTATTAAATTTATTACCCAGTTCGGGAAAATATAACACATGGCTTTTAAACATCTTCCCGCTCCTACCATTAATTTTTATTACCTATATGTCACGCTTAAATTCTCAACTATAACTCTTGAATCAGAAGCGTACTTGAAGAGCATATGGCTTCTGAGGGGCCGACGATTCATATGGTTAACACGTGTCCATCTCTCTCTTACAAACAGATTACAAAATGATCTCATGGAATAAAGACTGTTAAAAAATAATGTCTTTAAATTCACTCAAAAACCATGACATACATATATATATATAGCTGGGTAAAAACAATATTTAATTTTCCAATTTACCCTAGTAAAAAACTGTTATCCTGCTAATAACTATGGTAAAAATAATATCAGAGATACATCAATCTATAAGCATCTATATTTGTTATTAATGAACTCTCCATCACTGCATTATATATATTTGATTTACTTTTATATATTCTTCATATAATATGGAAATCTTGGTCATTTAATTATTCTGAATAATCTAAGAAATTTATCTTCTTTCAAAATAAAATATAAACAATTTTAAAGGCAAGACGCTTCAAATGGCAAGGTAAAAAAAAAAAAAAACTTAAGTATTTAGGAAAGTTTTTATTAGAAATGGTCTCTTAAGGGGACACAATACAATTAAATTGACAAAAATCAATCAAAAATCAAATCTAATTTTTTTTTTTTTTTTTAGCTTAAATTATCCTACATATACTTTTCTATAACCTCACAAAAATTGAAAGCTCTAGACTTAAAAAGCACAGAACTATGATAACCTTTATGTTCGTTTTTATTCACATCCCTATGGAAAATCAAAACTTTAAACTTACTTATCTCAGAAAGATAAAATAACTAGTTTGTCTTCATTTAAAATGCTAAGGCTTTATTCTTATTGTGCCTTTAATGCTTTGAATTTTTTTTAACCTATTGCTAATAGTACATGTAACAAAAGTTGGTATGCATTTTTAAATCAAAGCAATACTCATTTTTTTTAAAATTGGAACTCAGAATTTGTACATTTTTTAAGGAACTTTCAATAAGTATTCATAAAAACAAGTATTGTACAAATACCAATAATGTTATCACAAAACCCATACCAACTTTTGTTATACATAGTTTGTGTGATATACTTGTAAATCGAATTTCATGTGACGTGTAAGTAAATTTTTGTATGAGTAGCAGCATTTTAAAATCACTTCACAAATTTTTTTTAAAAAAAACTAAATGGCTAGCTTTTTAAGAAATTTTGAGCACAAAATTTGTTTTACACACATAGGAGGCAACCAAAAAAAATTTGAAAATCCTTAAATTAAATATTTTTGCGTAAATCGTACCATGTCCTCTTAAATTTAAATAAGATTAAAATTAAAAATCTTCCAGTTAAACAAAACGTTAACCAGCAATGACTAAAAATCAATTATCTTGTCAGATTTAAACTTAAATGTAAGCTTTCACTGCACATACACTCACAAACATAAATGTAGGAAAAGCAATAATTAATTAAATTAATGATGTAAATGAAAATATCAATTATTTCTATTTTAAAATCTTATAAGGGATCAATTATTATTTTGCCTTATAATTTCAATAAAATAATGGTCAGATAAGTACTATTCTATGGAATGAAATGCTTTTTATTGACAACTTTGTATACTTAAAATCCGAATTTGAAATTGAGACAAATTGGCTAAAAAAGTTTATCATTAAAAGTTAAATATAAATTTATTCTCCAAAAATTTTTTTAAAAACTAAATAACAATATCCTAAAACAAATCATAGATTTATAGCAGTAGGATAGTAAAAAGAACATAGAAATATACTCAACAGATTTATTTTAAAAAGCAGGAAAGGGGAGTCTAAAATAGTATTTATAACTGGGAAAGTTGTTGCAAGCTATGTAAAAAGGGTATAAATAATACGTATAATTTTTAAAAAATTACACTACCTCCAACATCCATCAGAAGTAATTGAACACAAATCCATTGAAAGCAAATTTTGAATGAAACAAATTTAAATTTTAAGAGAAAAGAGCGTAAATGACATTAGAAGACTGTTTTGTATTTATCACTGATCAAATTAAAAATTATCATAGTAAAAGAACTATAATAATGAAAACATTTTTTAGGCTATTGTACCTCTCTTGTGACTATTTTTTCTTTAAATTCCTCATTCTTTTTCACACCATGAGCAATTTGATCTACCTTTTCAGAATGTAAACTTTCTTGTACTTTGACTGTGGCTTCTAAACGTTTTAAATCTCTGTAAAGAAAAATTAAGATTTATATAATTACATAATACTAAAATAAAATTTAGGACTTTCACAATTATATTTCCATACTTTTAAAGTAAAATGCATAAAATATTTTTGACAATTTACATCTTTGATTCCATGTTGAAAAAAATAATGTACTTGAGAAGGAATCAAATTCAAATAAGAATATTGTTTAAACACAAATTAAAATTTTTTAATAATGGCAAATAATTTTCATTAACATCTTGTAATAGGAAGCACGAGCTATTCAAAGTTTAATCATTTGGCTTCAGGTTATTCTTAGTAAGATGAATTATTTAGTTTCTTAGATGAATTAACACAAAATACCAACTGCCATTGCTTAGAAAATAATTATTAAAATTATTGTCTTTTATGAATGAAAATCTCATATCTATTGAATTTGGCAAGCTAAATACAGTAATGACACAACATGTAGGTGTGAAGTTAGCACAGTTGCAAAAGTTGGAACATAACACATTTGAAAAAAAAAAAGCAATCTAATGTGGAATGGTGCAAAAATCTTTCCACCAAAAACAAAAATTTGGTTATTCCACTGGAAAAGTACTTGCTGCTGTTTTGCAGAATTTACAAGGTATTGTGCGAGTTAATTTTCTTTGAGGCAAGTTTAGTTTATTATTACAAAAGTTTGGAGAAGGTAAAAAAAAAAAATCAAATAAGTCAAAGATATACCCCTCCCCAAGGATAATGTAATAATGTAGGATGTAATAGGAACAATTAAGCTTCATGAGACAAAACTCAAATGTTCCCTTGTAGCTCAGACTTGACATTTTAAGACCACCATTCATTTGAACCTCCTCCTAATGCTTGACTTCATCCCAAACAAGCATTAGGAAAAGAAAGAATTTCATTGAATAGAAGTGAAAGAAGTTCTGCACAATTGGCTTCACACATATACACTTTTTCATTGTATCTAAATAAAAAAAACAATCAATACATTAGGGGGGAAACAAATATAGACACAAGTAATGTTGGTGTAATTTTGGTAATATATTAGAAAATACTTTTTTTTAAAAAAAAAACTCATTTATATTTGAACTATCCTCATAAGTGAAAACAAATCCATACAACTACACAATAATTAAGCTTTCATATATTGCACAAAATCATCAATAGATTTATGGTATTCAAGATTTAATTAATAATTATTAGACGTAACCAGAAAGACTCTGAAAAGAGAGAATTCATTTCCTCATCAGTATGGGCAGGGACCTTTTAAGGCAACTGAACCCAAGCCCACAGCCAAGATATAAAAGGAGGCCTCGTCTTGTTCTCAACACCACCACAATAAGAGAGAATATGATCTGAATAATTTTAATTGTAAAATATTATTTTTGAACATATTATATAAAAAAAAATAAGATTTTGAGCTATACGCCAACTAGCAACAGTGGCATGACTGCATTATTATGACATATCCATCATTTTTGTCTAGGCCCCTAGGCCTATTACCATACACTAATATTTCTCAAGTTGAAAAGCATCAGTTGTTTGAGTTGATTTGAAACTAGGTCTGCAAGACTGTGAATCACACACATTTATTTGAAACAAGTAACTAATTGAACAAGTATTTGACAATGTATGCTATATACTATCTACTTAAAAGGGTTGCAAGTGGGACCTACTTTTGTATAAGGGTCCAGGGCCTAAAGAGAAGTTTTAAGAGGTCATTGAGTATGGGTAAAATTATTAAATACATTATATAGTAGAGTCTTCAAAGTTGACCACATTTCCTGTTTTAACATAAATTACATAGAGAAGACCATTTTCTCTATGTTGATGATTTCTGTAATTTAGATGACCTTTCTGTAGAGGTACACAAAATTAATTTCTGTATATAATTAGTTATATCAAATAAATAACAGAAGTAGAGGATATAGAGATTTTGCTTTTAAATTATATTGGATTCGAAAAATGTTATTTCCACAAGTTAAATTCCCACACATTAGTTTCATTCTATGGAAAACAGATTACTTTAAAACTCTAACATGCTATTCAGTTCATTTTTAATATTATGAATTTTAACTATAGACATATCTTATGTTACCAAATATACCTACAATTTGAAAAACAAAAATTTAACTTAAAATTATCCTAAATAAAGTGGAATATTATTAATTTGATAAAGCAGATGTCTATTGAGAAAAAAATTTTTTTACATATTCTTAAGAAGTAAGAGATAAAAGAAATTTCTACCCTTTTGTATCTCTAGTAACAGATAAACCAAACTCCTTTTAGAAAGAATAATTAAACTATAAGAAAGTACATAGATTGAAGAAATTATATATATAACTAATATTGTAATTTTTGTGTAAAATCAAAAATTGTTTAGATATGAATGATTAAATTGTGCATTCTAAATTATCAAGTGCCTTATAGTTTGAGCTTTATAGAAAATTATACTTCAAGAGCAACCTTCCTCAAGTACAAAAGAAATCAAAATTTATATTTTAGAAGAAAATAAAAAATTTTATATGTAAATAAGTAATTCATGGATAAACCAAAACAAAAATTAGAAATAAATATAAATGTTGCCAACATTTATTATGACTAAAAAGAAAGAAATATATATGCAATAAAAAATAACCAAGTACCAATTTTATTTTTAATTTATATTTACAAAAAATAGCAATTTAGACATCTAAAATTGTTTTAGAGTTTATAATGGCTGTTGATTGTAATAAATTCATACTTATGAATCACAGTCATTATCACTTGATTCTTCAAGCTTCCATTACATTTGGGCATTTAGAATCCATTTAGCTCTATTATATTTAACAATCAACAATAGTCTTAGATGAAGCAACACCTCTCAATTCAGAAACCCTCTATAATTCTATTACTAGATTATTTATAAAATTTAGCTAGGATGCGTCAGATAAAATTTACATTGTTCATTTTTAAGGGAAAACAATAATGAAATAGGTTTTTCAAAAATTGAAGGGTTTACACTGATAAATTTATAATTTTATCTTGCACATAGGTAAAATCTTAACGTTAAAGACAAATTACCAACAATATATAAAAAAATTCTTTCAATATCATAAAATATTTATTTTATTTAAAAAGTTTTTAAATAAATAAAAATAATTCTTATAGTTATTTCACAATGATAAATCTATTTTTTTTATTCATAAAAATTTGCTTCATAAATAAAAATATGTTAAAAATAAAAGTAATACCTTCTCAACTTCTCATTTATCTTCATAATTTCATCAATTTTTTTACCTAAAACTAAGATGTGATGATTGGAAACAAGGTCTTCTTCTTTCTTTAACATTTCTCTATTTTCAGCCTCAACCATACCCGATAAAAAACTATAAACACAATAATTTTTGAAATTTATAAATAATAATTCACATTTTAAACAATATGAGTCACAAAATGATAGCAATTACAAAAATAGAATCAAGATGCCATATATAATACATCCCGATACAATACATAATCCCAATGGTTATTCATTGTACCTGCAAGACATCCTTTAGCAATTCACAGGGCACTTGTCAAAGTAGCAATGAATATCTATAGAAAATATGTGGTTGTATGGGAAAAAATATTTTATTGTTGTCAAAGATCAATAAAAGTATGTTTTTTTACAAAAGAAAATATTTTATTTAAAATTATATCTTCCTAATTTACAATATTTAAAGTTCTAAACTTTTTTAATAAATATTAACCTAAATCCTACATATGTTTTACACTAAAGCTAAATATTTTAAAACTAGGGCGATGTATATGTACACCTATCCTTTAACTTACAGGGAAGATAGGTACCTTAGAAAACCATGTAAATCAAACAAAAAAAATCACAATTCATTCATTTAATTCAAAGCAAAATAAAGCTAATTTGTAATTTTATTGGAATCTAGCCATATTACTAATGCTTTTTTTACTTTCCATCCATTCCATTAATTCCAACAATTCGTATGTATGAAAACTATTCTCGCGTTCATGTGCAGTGCAACACTTTTTATATAATGGAGTCTTCATTTTTTTTCTTATTGTGGCTTCACTCATGGAACAAAATTAAGCAACATCTGTTATTCTTCCTTTATTATGCAGAGAATCTAAAATTTTAATTTTGCTTTTTACAAAAATATATAGCTTTCCATTTTTTTTTAAAAAAAAATTTTTTAATTATACAATTCTTAAAGTTTTAAGAGAAATATAAAAATGCTACAAAAACTAATTGTTTATAACCAACCAGTACATATGAAACTTAAATAATTCTGAATAGAGGAACACAATGATGTACACCTTTCAGTTGTGTGTTGTTGTTGCTAATGCCTCCTGATTGACGGTGTCAGATCGAGGCAGCAAAATTCATTACACCTTTCTGTTGCTAATAATTTACTGTACTAAATCACATGAACAGAAAGTTTAATTTAGGCTTGAATATAAATGGAATTCAGAACAGAATGAAATCAAAAAATGTTTAGAAATATAAATTCCAATGTTGCCAAATGAACAGAATTAAAAAATGACAGATTTTTTTCTTAAATTACATATTTTAAAACCATACAAAACAGTACCATCAAAACAAAGGATAAGTGTATTATTATTTAATATTTGCTTTCTTATTTTTAATATTTTAAAGGAAATGTATGGTTTATTAAGGAAGACCTTACATGAATTCAGAATCCATTCTAAGGGTAGATGGACAAGCACCAAAACTCAGAGCGAGATTTTGGTTGTGAATTTGAGAAAAATATTGACAGGTAAACCACATATAACATGGTGCTTTTACAACAGTGATAGACTTTAGCGCGGCTGGAGAATTGAGTTAAACTTTTATGCAACACGAAATGTATCAACTTTTAAAAGTGAATGTCTTCTTTATCGCCAAAGGTCGTCGATATAGCAAGAGCTGTTTTAGACGCCTTCAATGCCATTTGATTCTCAGCACAGTATAGACAAGACAACAACAAAAGTGAATGTCTAATTTGAGAAGTTAAGGAATTTCCAGAGCAACAGCTCAGTAAAAATGATAAAGCTCTTAAACACAAAAGACATCTCATTTAACATTTTTCATTTGAGCACATATGTAATGTCAGATTTTTCTAGCAGAGCTTTCATGAACTACAAAGACTTAAGTACACTTAAAAACTTTAATTTTATCTATTACAACAAAACTTAAATAGAAGATAAAAGTACAACTTTTTTAAAGAAATCTTCCAAAATGTATCTCATGAAATCGAAAGAATTATTGAAGAGGTTGGATATTCAACACACAAAGTGGAAAAAAATGCCCCAGAGGACATATATTTTTAAAGATGGAAACTGAGCTACATTTAAGGTATCAAAAGACTGTAACATCAATTATGTGCTGTAATGCTTCAGGTGACCACATGATAAAATCTATACTGGTTTATAAATCTCTTATCCAAGTACAATGATAAGAAGAGAAGTAGAATTAGAGTAATTTACCAGTATACTGGTCAGCAAATAAAAAAATTAGGTGACTGCATCATTATTTCAGAAATGATTTTTAAACTGTTTTATAACAAATATAGAAAACTACTTATATTGGATAATGTGCCCAGCCATCTACGAGATTTAAATAAGCCAGCCATCAAAGTATAATTTTTTTTACCTAAAAATACAACTGTTTTACTTCAGTCGTTATATCAACTTTTACACTTAAAACCAATAACAAAAGGAGATAATTACAATGAGTTTTAAACAAAATTGATGAATTTTTAGTCATCATGGAAACTCTTCACAATTTTGGAACTGTATTAATCTAATAAACTCATCCATCAGAAAAATAAAATTGCTAACATTAAATGGTTGTTGTAAAAAAATATGGCCAGAGTTAATTGAAAATGAAAATTTGATCGAGAGAGCAGAAAACAGAATGGATGCAACAAAAGTTGCTCTCTAGGAGGGAAAGATTTTGAAGGTGGCTACCCAAAATATTCAGTCACTAGTGGAAGAAGAAATTGATGGAGCAGATTTGATAGAAATGATGACATCAAGAAGATGATAGCATAGGTAAAGAGGAAGTTAAAAAGTTTGCTCTACAAAGCATACAGAAAGGCTTAAGCATAGGAGAATAGTTTGAGTCATTTCTTAAATGATGATCCTTCAAATGAAAAGAGCACATTTAAAAGAGGACTTCAGAAGTGCTTAGCACCAGATGAGGAAATTAATAAAGATCTATCAACTAAAAGCAAGTAAAAAAAAATCTAAAGTAAAAGCAATCTAAAACAACATATTTTTAACGTAACATATAATAAAACAAATAACATTTTTTACAATAACGTATTTTTAAATACTTTTTTTACAAAAAGTAGACCATGGATCTAAAGTTAACACTGAAAAATGCTTAGAAAATAAAGATATCTTGCACAAAAAAAAAAAAAAATGTCCTTGGCTAAAAATGCTAAGTGACGAAGAAAACATTATTTCATAAGAATAGGAATTATTTCTTAAGAAATTTTTAATAAAAATATTTGTATTAATTATGAAAATACAAGAGCATGTTTTTCAATTTTTGAAACCTAATCACTTTTATACTAATTCTTTGTTTTGTATAACATGGATTCCCATAGCAAGGCAGTTTTTTTGGAGCATAACTTCTGTATTATATAGAGGTTACTTATATATGTTAATTATCCATTTAATCCAGACTTATACACATTGATTTTTTTCTTTTCTAAAAATTTTCAATTTTTATTCATACTGTTTATGCCAACCTAAAAACATTAATCCTCAGTTCTAGCAAAAACAACCATTAAGGAATGATATGGCTAACTAAAATGACCTCATATAGGTCATATACAAAACTTAGTATAATATTTGTCTTTTTTTTTATTCTTTATCAGTTAATGCATTTTTTTTTTTTTTTTGCAGGCTTTGTCACCGTAACTGGAGTTTCAGATGTATTTATTTTTGTCATAAGCATTCATAAGGTAAAAGCATCCCTGGAAGCTGATAATTTCTTCAACATGGTTAAAAAAAATACTTTTTTTTTGGCATCTACTTTTAGATGAACAATACTTTTAAAACAGTTCAAGGATAACTTTGAAACCATTGAGTGATACTAGATGGAAAAGTTAGATAAAAGCCTTTACAATTCGATTTGGAAGATGTAGACGAAAACTTCTACAGCATTTATGAAAACCAAGAATTGACAATTTAATAAGAGACGAGGCCTCAGGTTTATTAAATTGTATTAAAAAACGTTTTTGTATTTATTAGATACCCTTGATTTAAAATACTCATTTACATTAACCCAATAAGCATGTTGATGCAAATAAAATATTTTGATCTAGCATCTGCTTTTGATTTTTTACAAAACTGCCAAATATTCTTTAAGAATCTTTGATTGCTTAAAAACTTCAAATGCCACTATTGATGTAAAAGTATTTTCTACCAAATATATTAAGTTAATTTTCAATAAAAAAGATAGTGAACCAACAATTAATAACTGAGCATGAAATTGTTGATCAGAAAAAAAAAATGTTCACAAAACTAAAAGAAAGGGAAAAAAGTTTGTGATTTTAGCACAGTTTGATAGTTTGTGGATAGTTTTGAAATATATATATCTTTAACAGTGATTTATTTGCAATTTTTTTTTTCAGGACAATATGACCGCTACAGTGGCTACTGATAGGATATGTTTTAGCACTTAAGTATAAAATTCTCATTCATGTAATGGAACAGAAAAACAATTCAAGAAATGTACAAGTATGCCATTTCATCACACTATTAAAACTTTTTGGGATATTCTTACTTTAAACATGATTGGTAAGATAAAATAATTGAACAAAACATCAAAAAATGAAAAAATCTTAACTATTTGGTAATTATAATTTTTATAAATATTTTTTGAATTTGTAAATTAAAAATTCATAAAAATCATTCATCCATTCATGGAACATTATCATTCCTTCATCCAATTTCTATCACTGCAGATTTAAAACATCTCCTAAACTATACTCAACAAATGAGAATAAATAAAGAATTAATAAATCAAAAAAAGGGGGAGGGGATTTATTTTTTAATAAAAATTGTAGTTGGGACTATCAAATTTTTAGAACTTTATTTAAAAATACAATTTTTAAAAT
>BMAO01024035.1:0-18324 GCA_019973975.1 Trichonephila clavata
TTGACTCTTATTTCTTTATTGTGAATGTGGTGAGGCAGTTAGGGAAGGATGTACCATCTTCCGTCATCCTCTTCCTCTTAAAAAATGTGTAGAAATAGCATTTCCAATAATTAAATATCAAACAACAAATTTTAAATTAAAACAAATGTAAAAATTGTTAATAACATTATTCAAGAAAGTAAGAGAGAGAGAGTTATATATATATTTACATCGCACTATAAAGCTGCACGAACGCTATTGGTGAAGGTCCTCATTATTTTGAACTATGGTCACGTTTTGAGGAAGACACCTCACCTCTCCTAACTTCCACACCACACCAACGAGAGGAATTGGACCCCTCGACATATTTAACGTGCATCGGCCTCCTTTGCACTGCGGGTCTTCAGCGGTACCAGGCTCAAACTCATGATACGCCAGCTGCGAGCGGGTGACCTTGACCATTAAGCTACCACGGTCTAGTGGTCAAGCTGCTCATAAAAACTGGCAGTGCATACATAATTCGATTCAAGGGAATTATAGAAAAAATAACAATTGTGAGAAGTTGAAAGTTTTATTAATATTTTATCTAAAAAGTTTCAAAATTAAAAAAAAAACAAAGAAAAATTTGTAAATTATTTTTTATTGAAATAAATTTTGCAGTCAAAATAAGCTTTTCATTTTTTAAAAATTTTATTAGCATATCTGTGTAAATCAAATATTAATTTTTAACATTAAAATAATGAGTAGTCAAAAATAGTTTTTGAAGATATTAGAAATACTAACATAAAAATATATATGTATATAGCATTTATAAAAAAGTTTAATCGTAAAAATTTTCAAAATCACAGTATAAGTAGAAAATAGTTTTATTGAAAAAAATAAAATGTAAAAACTTAAAAATATACATATATATATAAATAGATTTATAGAAAGTAAACATAGTATGTAATAATAAATAAAGATAAGAGAGAAAAAATTTTAAAAATTAAGTTTATTTATATATTTAATACTATTTTAATAAATTTCAATAATATTTATTTCATGTTTAAATATAACGAGATCTCCTTACTTTTAAAAAAATACCAATTGTTTCAATAGAAATTTTATTTAAAAAAAAAAAGAATTATATGTGTAATGGAACTGTTTTTGAGCGCTTAATATACAAACAAATTTCTTATATCTTAATCTTTTCAACTAAAATCAAATATTGTTAAAAAACTAGTTGAAAATTTCTACCCTGAAATACAAATATTAAAAATTCATTTTTTTAATGTATTCTATTTAAAAGTTGTAATTGTATTTCGAACTCTTTTTTGTAGTGGAAGCAACCAATTTCTAACTCTTTTACTCTAACTTAGTGACGCAGTCAGACGTAAGAAGATCCAACAGATGGGCAACCACATTTGAATGATACTCGCGCTGCTTGGCGTTTTTGGCGTATTCTGAAGCTTGAAAAAGCCCTTGTTTCTGAAGACATCCCAGAACGACTCTCAACGAGATTACGGGGGGAAGGGGGTATGATAATAAAAATTTCGTTTCTGCTCTATTAGATTTAGACTTGAAATTTGGCTTGCATGTTTATTTTACGGAGTAGAGATCCCCCAAAAATTTGCTTTGTGGAAATCCACTTGGTTATAGGGTTACGAAAGTGAAAACATCCTTCTATACTTCAATTTTAGAGGTTATTAGAAAATACAAAAAAGAAGTTCTTTCTTTCTTTTATCAAGAGGCGAGAGTTACAGGCATAAGTATATTTTTCAATACAATCGAATTCTTAATGCTAGGACTTAGATATCAGTAATATATGTATATATATATGTATATACTAGCTGACCCGCGGCAAACGTTGTTTTGCTATATAAATTATTTCTTGTGAATATTTTGGTAGTCAAATAAAATTAATTAACTCATTGTAAAGCTGAATTCACACCAAGGCAGTCAGCGTGAAGCGTTGAGCGTCTAGCCAATCAGAGACTTCATCTCTGGTAGTCCAAAAAGTTGTGATCGCAACTTTTTAAAGGCTCATTCACACCAAGGCGTTCGCCGTCACGATCAAAGTAGAAATCAGAGAAATTTTCGTTGATCGATTCACACCAAAGCGTTATCGTACGGGCGCGGTGGATTTCTGCTCATTAGGTGACGTTGAAGATAGTAGTTGAAAATCACTCTGAAGTAGTTAATTCTAACTTGTTAAGTATGGATCGCAAGAGAAAATAATTTTTTGCAAGTTTTGTTAGCATTAAAAAGGGAGTTAGCATTAGTTGTATTTATTTTTTCTTGAACACGAGCTATATCTTATTCAAGCCATTTGTGTAATTTTGTATGTACTATTATTTAATAAATATTATTATTATTTTTAAAAATGTAACTAACAACAACATAAACACAATATTTGGCACAATAAACATGTCCATTATTGAGAAAAAAATAAGCAAAATGCATTTTGTATTTCTAAAGAAGATGGCCTTCAATAGCGTGGTGGTACATTTTTTGGGCTCTCATATTTTCATACTAGCAATGGTAAGGTAATAATAAGGTACTAATTATTGTAATAATGACTCATTTAGTTACACAATATATGAACTTACCTGATTTGTATCAAATATCACAAGAATCATTTTTATTTTACACATAAAAATACACAACACAGTCACTTCCAAAAAATACCACTCAATAGACTCACAGCTGATCAAAGAATGAACTACTGCATAAACCCATTACACGCAATTAGCTTCTGACATCTGTTGGAAACTTGAGTAACTGCTAGGATTTGACCTCTGTGGTGGTCAGAGAATGTACCTCCTAGCATCAATTTCTGAGGCATTGAAACAAGTCGTGCATCTTATGAACCACCACACAATAAACAAATAAGAACTAGTGGTACAACATATGTACCACCAATGATGAAAGAGTTAATAAGCTCAACACAATGTGACCTGTGTTTATCATTTTTTGTTGGTTGCACATCTGAATACAAAAAAAAAAAAAATGTGACAGATGTATATGTTACAAATATATATTTATCAAAAGATTTAATTAAATATCTGACATCACTGAAGGAAATATTTTTTATTAGTTCGCAGTAATGCAATCTCATAAAAAAATTTACAGATTGGATTATTTCACACATCTTTTGATTTTAAGAAAGCCAATTTCAATCTATGTCAATTACATCTGGGCAAAAAAATAATATCAAATAATATATTGCAGGAAAACTAAATAAAAAAACCCAAAAGATACGAGCCTTACGCATATGATGTGTAACATCTGACATGTTATCGTGGTAAATACGCAATAGTGACTTTAATCCTGAAAAAAATGAACCGGGTATGATTGGAAATAATTTTCTATCGAATAATTATATCTTTAATGAAAATTTTACTTAATTAACACAAGGAGAGTAATGCAATTTTTTATCAAAAATATTTATTTTTGCTCATAAATATTAGGGGAAGAGCGTTACAATAGATTTATGAAAACTAAAATATGACACATTTCCTTGGGATTTCAAAGTATTTAAAAATCGTTGAAAAACGGCGTCAATAACAGTACCACTGTTAGTTGTCGAAACATTTCGATTTGTGTTCATTTCGAGCTTGAGTTCATCTTTCAGAAAAGCTATGAGTGGCTCGGCTTCTGGCAAACTGAAGTTAACGTTAAAATCACCACCCAAAATCATGGGAAACGAGTGATAGTTTTTGATGTGTAACATCTTTACTCTCGGTTGCTGGATATTTGTTGGAGTGATTTCGTGAAACGGGACGGAAATGCGTAACAGGAAGTCGGGGGAAGCGCTATGTTTGATTTGACCAATTCAGTGCCTTGGGTGTGTCTCTTCGCTAGCCTCGTCTCAGGGTCCAACTGTAGTAGCAATTAAGACGCCCGCCTACCGCACATACCAGCAAGTCTTGTCATTTTGGTGGTCGCATACATTTCTCCGGGTGGCGTGGCAGAAGCGGACGTGGAAGGAGCGGACACATAACATTTCGTGGCTTTAGCGGACACTTTAAAACTCATCGTGGTTTGAGCGGACACATTTCCCCCCATCTTAGAACAGCCACGGTTACGTAGCCAGAGCGGACAGTAGAAGGGTGGAATTCCAAATTAAATGCAACCTCACTAGCAGAAACCAGCCTAATATCCACTTATTAGTTAAAATACTAAAAGAAGAAACACAAAAAGTGTTTTTTAATTTGAAATCTAAAGAAATAGGTGATCCTGGAATAAAAAGGAAAAAAAAAAAAAACATTGTAAAATTGGATGTAAGAATTGAAAATATCTTAAAAGAATTCGAAACATCAAACAATTTAGAAAAATGCCTAAAATCTTCAAGTTTTGTAACTAGGTTGGACTAAATCCAATGGTAAAGGATATTTATACCTTCATAATAAAGGTTAGTTAGTATTTGGTTACTTGTATTTATTTTTCTTTTATTTATTTTTGTATCTGTTTTGTACATTTTACTTCTAGTTTTTATATATTTACTTACATTAATGAAACTAATTAATTTTATGGTAATTGCACCTGTTCTAATATTTATTTGACTCTAAAATACATTTTTCTATAATTTTTAAATATTTCTCTGAAAGTTTTTATTTTTATTACATTGCGCTATGTTTTTAAAGTGTATTCGCACTTAATATCTTAAAGATTTAATTCAAATTAAATTTGATTGGCAAAAATGTATTTATCCTTGTAATTCAATAATCGAATCTGTTCTAAGAGGGGGGGGGGAATGTGTCCACTCAAACCACGATGAATTTTAAAGTGTCCGCTAAAGCCACGAAATGTTATGTGTCAGCTCCTGCCACGCAACCTTTCTCCGAAACAGTTAAAAAAATTAAAGATTTCCTGCATTTTGTACTTTTACCGTATACCGAATGTGGTTCTGCTCTTTTTTTTAAAAAAAAAACTATCACTCGCTTCCCATGATTTTGAGTGGTGATTTTAACGTTAACTTCAGTTTGCCAGAAGCTGAGCCGCTCATAGCTTTTCTGAAAGATAAACTCAAGCACGAAATGAACACTAATCGAAAAGTTTCGACAACTAACAGTGGTACTGTTATTGACACCGTTTTTCAACGATCTTTAAATTCTTTGAAATTACAAGTATATGTGTCATACTTTAGTTTTCATAAAACTATTGTCTCCGCTCTTCCCGAAATTGAACAATAATAAATATTTTTGATTAAAAAAACTGCATTACTCCTTGTGTTAATAAAATAAAATTTTCATTAAAGATATAATTATTCAATAGAAAATTATTTCCAGTCATAACCGATTCTTTTCTTTCAGGATTAAAGTCACTATTGCGTATTTACCACGATAAAATGCCACACATCATATGCGACTACTGTAAGACTCGTTTCTTTTTTATTTTAAAAAAAGAGCAGAACCACCTTCGGTATACGGTAAAAGTACAAAATGCAGAAAATCTTTAATTTTTTTAACTGTTTGATTCAGAGAAATGTATGCGACCACCAAAATGATTGTTTGTCCATTTTCAAACACAACGAGCCCTGACACTTTGACATTTGAGCGTAAGAATCACAAGTTTATTCTGGATGCAGTCTAATAAGACTTGCTGTTATGTGCGGAAGGCTGGCGGCTTAATTGCTACTAGAGTTCGACCCCGAGACAAGGGTAGCGAATAGATACCACCAAGCGCGCTGATTGGTCAGATCAAACAGCGTGCGCTTCCCCGACTTCCTGTTACGCATTTCCGTCCCTTTTCACGAAATCACTCCAACAAATATCCAGCAACTGAGAGTAAAGATGTTACACATAAAAAAATATCAATCTTGAGTAAATGTTGATGTAATTACATATAGTATTTTCAAAGCTACTAAACTCATGCACTTTTAATTGTTTGTAAAAAAATTATTGTGTCACAATAGTCTCTCTTGGCACATACAGTTAAGAAACTCTGATCTAGATACATGCTCGAAAATTATGATTATAAAATCTATTAAGCTTTATGATTAAAAAAACTATAAGATGGCATTTCTTACAAAACTTAAGTAATAACAAAATAAAAAAAAATGCAGAAAATTTTCATGCGAGTATAAATCTGAAATAATATTATTTAATGCACATTTTATCATTATTGAATGTATTAAAATATGTAAATTAACCCTAGAGCATATTTGCTTCAGCATCAAGGAAGTTTTTTGAAATAGTTATTTATAATTCTAAGGTGTTTTTGATATTCTGTATTGCAAGAAGGAATTCTTATTATGGAATTTTGTTTTTAAAAAATACTTCAAAAATTTTTTTATACCAGTATTATAGATTTCTACACAAATATAAGAAAATATTAAATAGTTTTTTTTTTATTTTGAATGTATTTTGTAACACAATTGTGCCATAACATACGACCTATTATCAATTTTTTTCAAGAGTCAAAAATAAATATAATGTAAATAAATAATTACATGAAAAGAAAGTATTAATTTTCTTCCAAGCATTTTTTCTCCCGCTTTTATTATTAATTAATGGGTTTTCTTCTTTCCATATGTAACTACGTCGTGGTCAAAACTTTAAAATAATTAATAAAAAATTAATTGATTAAAACTTATTATTCAAAGAATTACAGATACAGCCATGTTGGCATAATTTTTGACGACATAGTGACCATTTTAGCGCGCGACTTGGGTCAAAACCTTTTTTCTTACATTTTAAAGTGCTCAATTGAGTTGAAATTGTCTATATACGATTGTTTTGGGTGACAATACAGAAATTTAATTATAAATAATAAAAATTAATGTACAAAAATAATTATTCAGAGTTACAGATATAGCTACGTTGGCATCATTTTTGGCAATTTAGTGACATTTTGGCGACTTCTGTCAAAATTTTAAAAGTTTTTTTTCTCACGTTTTATAGCGCTCAATTGAGTTGAAATTTTATGCACACGATTGTTTTGGATGACAAGGCGGTAATTTAACTATAATCAATAAAATTAATTGATTAAATGTAGCTTTATGAAGAATTTACTTTTATTCATATAATTCCAATTGTTTACAAAAGCATATTCATCCGTGATTGGTTGAGTGTGCGACACGTGACTAAACTATACACGCTCAAACGCCTGAAGTTAAATCTTTTTTTAAAGTTAAAATAGTCGCGATCACACAACTTCTTCGACTGCTCGAGATGAAGTCTCTGATTGGCTAGACGCTGAACGCTTCACGCTGACCGCCTTGGTGTGAATGCGGCTTAACTTAAAAATAAGTTAACTTCAGGCGTCTGAGCGTGCATAGCTTAGTCACATGACGCACTCTCAACCAATCACAGATGAAAATGCTTTTATAACCGAATTGGAGTTTTTATGATCGTTTTCGCGCAATATTTGTTTGAGATATTTTTGATCATTCTTTTTAGCGAACACTTTTAATACAAATTCTATATAAATATGGCCAATAATGACGAGAGATTAATAATAGAAGTACAAAAATACTCTCATTTGTACGATTTGGCAAACAAAAATCACAAAAATAAAATTATAAGAGAAAATGCCTGGAAGGAAATTGGAGTATCCTTAGGACTTTCTGGTAAGTTAATCTTTTACATTATATTTATCTTTTACTCTCTCTCTCTCTTGGAAAAAGTTGACGATTGGTTGAATGTTGAGCAATTATGTAATTAAATACAAACTATATAAAACAATATTTTATATATTCGTATACTTGGGAAAAAAATCTGTAACGCCAATATATATATATATATATATATATATATATATATATATATATATTTAAATATATATAAAATACATCACACACAAATATAATTAAGCAAATGTTCGAAATCATATGAATCCTAGAGTACGAAATCCCATTTCAAAACAAATATATATATATATATATATATATATATATATATATATAACATTGAAGCACTTTTGGAAAAACAAGTTTCTTAATAAAAATTACTTTTTTAAAAACAGAGCGTAAAAAAAAGTTTTATATGTGTTTGCAATAAAAGTAACTATTTCAAAAAATACTTCCTAGACTTATAATATATATATTTTAGGGTTAATTTATGTAGCACGTTTTGATATATTCAATAAAGTTGAAATGTGTATTAAATACAGTGTATTTTAGATTTATAGTATGAAAATATTTTGTACTATTTTAGATTTTGTTATTACTACAATTTTATACTTAAAAATGCAATCCACTTTATAGTTCTTATCATAATTTCTTAGCTCGCATTTAGACCAGTGTTTCTTAATTCCATGTGCCACACGGATTTTTGATGAATAATTAAAAGTGCATGGGTCATGTAGCTTTGAAAACAGTATTTGTAATTGCTTCAAAAAAGATATTTATTTTTCCTGCTTTTATATTTAGTATTTTTTGCCCAGGTGTAATTGACATAGATTCAAATTGGCTTTCTTAAAATCAAGAGATTTGTTAAGTTACTCATTCTTTAATGTGGTTGCATTGCTGTAAACTAATGAAAAATATTCAATTTTTTTTTTTAGTTATCCATAATGGTCAGATATTTAATAAAATTGGTCACTAAATTTTTTTTTTTTTTGTAAAATACATCTTTCACATTTTTTTATATTCAGATGGGCTACCTACAGAAAAAAAAAGATTGATAAACTAGTCTAGACTAATTGTGTTGAGCATATTAATTTTGTGCTCATATTCAACACAAACAATAATATTTTGAGATAAATTTTGTACGGGGGATATATTTAGATCACATAGTTCTTTTTTCACATTATTTAATTGTCCAATTGAGTTAATATATGTAGAACTATTTTTTAAAAATTTTTTCTTTATTTTAGGTGATGTGTGTAAAACCAGATTTAAGGTCCTAAGGGATCGATATCGTAAGGAAAAATTTAAAGCATTTCCAAGTGGAAGCGAAGCAAAGGCGCGAAAGATTTGGCCTTTTTCAGACATGCTGAGTTTCCTGGATCCCTATATGCAAAAAGGAAGGTATGTCTATTCTTATGACTGTCTGGATATTTTTAGAATAAATTCTTTTATGTTAGAATGATATATATATATATAATTAAGCTTTTTTTATTATTTTGAAGTACTTGGTCAAATATAACCGGAACAACAACCATGCCAATAATTGTTCCTTGCATTGAGGAAAGAATAGAGTTTGAGGAAGAGACAGGAATTGTTCAAGAGGAAGAAATTTTTCAAGAGGAGGACAGTTTTAATTTGCCTGAAACATCCCAGCCTACCCCTACAAGTAAGTTTATTTTTCAAAACATGTTTGAAATTAGATATTAAAAAAAAAAATATTTGTATTATTTTAAAGCTTGTATATTTTGAAAATTCTTTAATACTAATGCATTGAATAAAGGTACAACTGCACCCCCCCCCAATTTATGTAAATGTAAAGCATTTCACAACAATTTTATTCATATTCATATGTGGTTGTCCTGTTTTGCAGATGCATATATATAAACATCTTCACTTGAACTGTTTAAAAATTTACAATGGGCCAGGTAAAACTTCAAGGTTATCCACAGTTTGCACCATGATGTGTGGATTTCATTGTGGTTAAATGTGCCATTTCCTTTATTTAATGAAAACTAAAAAGGCTAAATATATTTACTTTTAAAAAATTATTTTGGAAATAATAAGATGTTTTATTATTTAGCAAGTAGAAGACAAACACCGAATTCTAAAAAAAGAAAGAGTGCAAGAGAAGAGTTGATCGATGCTACATTGATGAGGATAGGAGGAGAAACTGACCCAGAAGATCACCTCTTAGAGTTTTGCTCTAAAAGCATTGAAAAATATCCAGCTGAAGCCAAAAATGAAGCACTGTAATCCATAGCAAATTATGTATTCCAAATGAAAAAAAATATCTTCAGTAAATTGTGATGAAATTCTTTATATAAATTAAAATTCACAATTATATATGTCAATGTTATTGATATGCATATAATAACTATATGTACCTGAAACTATCTGTGTAAAAAGTATTTTCTTACTGTGTTCAGGTGACAGTTTAGCGTCACTTTACCCATTCAGGACCAGGCAATATTACCTGTCAGGCTTTACTTCATTTAAAATCATCAATGTAAAAAAAAAAAGCCACCAAAATTTATTGTTCATAATCATTCCAAATTAAGATCACTCTGTGTTCATGAGCAAAAAGAATGCATTTTTTATATGGCAAATAAATTGTAGACTTTGAAAACCCTTTTATGCTTGAAATATAATTTATCAATTTCTTGTGAAAAATTTCATGACATTTTAAATAACGACAGCAATCTACTTAAAAAATTCACTCAAATGAGAAATATACCCATCAAAAGAATAAAATATTTTATTTTCTATAAGGTAACTATGAACAATTTATAATTCTAAAATATATCCTTATGCAAAACTAAAGTTAGCTAATGGGAAATGCACAGTCCCCCCCCCCATAGAGATAAAATACACTCACTTCCAAAAGTTAAGCATAAAGATGTGAAATGCAAAAAAATCAACAAATACTGCTTTGATTGACATAAAATTTGGCAGTAAAGTAGCATATATATTTATACATAAAACAAAATCAATAATTATATACAGAAATGAAAACAATATTAAATTTTTGTAAGTTATCAGATAATGTCATACTGGAGACTTAAACATAATTATGCATAAAGTGAAAATAAATAGTATAAGATGAAAAAAAGGACATAATTAGGGTATGTGGTCCCCCTCATCTGTATGCAAAGTTTACATTTTCTGACCATGCTTTCAATTAGGTGGTCACCCACGCAGAATTAAGCAATCGCCATTCTTCTTGACTCATCAGTAAACATGACATTGCCCCAGTCAGACACAGTCCAATTGCCATATTCCCGGCACCACATTAATCGTGCTCCTCTTGACTGGACGGATAGAGGAACACAAACTCGAGGTACCCAGGCATACAGTCTATTCATATGTAATCCTCGGCGTACAGTAGCTGCAGATATAGTCTTACCAATGGACGCTGTAACCATTGATGTCACACGTGTGGAGGTTGCTCTGCGATTCCGCTTGGCTACAATAGAAATATATCGATCTTCCGCGGGGGTTGTAACCCTTGAGTGACCACCTTCGGACAACTGTCTGTGTGGTTTGGAATTGGCTCCATAAACGTGAAATTACAGAATGATGAACGCCGAAGAAAAGAGCAACATCTGTGATCGACTATCCTACTTCAATGCGCCCCACAGCACGCCAGCGCTCAGAATCTTCCATTCGTTTTCTGGAAGTCGTAGAAACACGTATGTCTTGAAAACAAATTGTACGAAAGTTTTAAACACCTTCTATCAGCACTTACAATCAACTTCTGTAACCCTTCATAAAGACGGCTTCTTATAAGATTGCTCTTTTTGCATATTTCTTGACCTGAAAGCACGATTTTCTGTTTCCTAACATATTTGCATACTTCCATCTACCTCTGCAGCGAATTGTATCCTCTTCAATTCTGATTGGCTTCCGGAAATCAGCATTTTCCTCTGCGTGCTTAACTTTTGGAAGTGAGTGCATGAACTAATACTATTAGCAGTGGAATAGCTAAGAAACCAAAGGCCCTAGTGCTAAAAAAAATGAGGGCCCTTTCTTGCTTGGATTTTATTAAGTAAAAATTTCTGAATATTTTAAATATACAAAGCTATATTTTTTGTTTACTATATGCTCTTTCTTGGCAATTTCAAAATTTACATTTAAATGCTGAACGTGGGTTAAAAACATATTCCTGGTGGATTGTCTGTGACAAAATGAGAAAGTAATATACTCTTTTAACTTAATTCTGGCAAGAAAAACTGTGTGTATGTGAAATGATGGTTCTTGTTTTAATAAAATATATAACTGCAAATGAGCCTCATTACATTTAGTAAGTAAGTTTTTTAAAAAGTAAAATCTGATTTCCACTTGAATACAAACTTTAAAAATTAAAGTCACGATTTGGTTTAATGAGAGCCAGTATCGTAGACCCCCATTTACACCCCATGGACCCCTAATTTATTTTTTTACTGACGTGGACCCGTGGGGGTCCATATAGACCACTTTGGGAATCACTGGCTTAGAGCTACAAAATTGTCCACTGAGATAGACAGGAAATGATACAAAAAATATGCATGAACATGAAGATACAATAAAACATTATAATTATTTTTTTAAAAAGAAACCTCTGCAGAGGAGGGGGGGGGGACAAAATTACATCAGTCTATTACAGATACGAGAAGATTGCAAAATATTGAAACAGGAAACTAGCTTACTATGAATCATTGTTATTAAAAATAGAATGTAACTAGGCAGGAACTGCCTCTTGTGTAGGTTATGTAACATGTAATAATAAGTGTGGTGAGATTTTTCAGGGAACTTTCAAGTAACAGTTTATAGAAAAATTAAAAATATAAACTTTTTAATAAGTGAAGCTCACAACACTAAACAAACAACGGAAAGGATTTGGGGGAATTCCCTACAAGTTCAAAATTATTTTCAACTGAATTGCCATGATTATAGTTATGTTTCAAACTTTTATGTGTATATCTTAAATCTGGGAGAAATTATTGCAAGTTTGTCTTGCTTGGTGGTCAGGATCCAGTACACAGCACTGCCTAGCCCATTGGTAGCCATGCCACTGAGTATTAGTATAAATAACATTACTTTTTGCCATTTTTGGCTATGTGAGCATCTTGCCATGCTGTCGCCCCCTCAAGACAGAAATAATTTTGCAAAGTTCTTCTCGTCTCTTCAGCTTGACGGCTGTACATGTTGGAACCATTGCGGCTAAGTCTATTAATCGCCAATGCCTCTTCAGTTCGCCACCCGCCATCATTTATATATCCATCAGGTGACATGTTATCCACAAAATACAAAGGGCAATACTTTCTTTCACAGGATTGCGCTTCTTCTTCTGCACTTTTGATAAAATTATGTAGGCAAACTGCTGCAGCGACAGTAAATGTGCTCGTTTCCAAGCTAGACACGAGTGGCTTTCAGAAAATTCTAAAGCGAGATGCCATAATTCCGAAAACATTTTCCACGCACCTCCTTGCTCTTGATAGACGATAATTGAAAATCAGCTTGTCTTTCGACAACGCAACACCAGGATATGGCCTCATCAAATTTCTTTTCAGAGGGAAAGCTTCATCCCCAATAAAAAGGAAAGGCAACATCTTTGTTGTGCCTGGAATTTCCACTGGGCAAGGAAGATCTAATGTGCCTTTTTCAAGGCTTTGACCAAAAATGGAATTTCTGAAAATTCCACCATCACTATTGTGACCTTCAGCTCCAATGTCTACAAGTACAAACTTGTAGTTTGCATCAACGCATGCTAATAATATGAGGCTGAAGGTCCCTTTGTAATTGTAGAAACGTGATCCACTTTTTGGTGGTGCCTGAAAAAAGAAAACAGTATTTTTAATAAAGCAACTATACAAAAACTCCTACAGACAAGTAAAAATATGAATTTATTACTTCATTTTATCAATAAAAGGTAAAGATAAAAACTGCATTTTAATGGTATACATTTTAATGAGAAAAAACATGACTAATTGTAGAAAAGTAGTTGGATGTTTTTATATGTAAATAAATGTTAAACACATTATTTAATTTTTTAAAGATAAAAATTACAAATAGTTTTGAATATAAAGTTAAACTTTATAAAATTTATAAATGTGAATAAATTATTCATGATAAAATAATTAGATTCTGAAGATAGAACATAAAGTACCTGCATAAGGACATGCTTTCCATCAATGGAACCTAAACAGTTCAGAAACTGCCACTGCTCATGATATCCTTCAGCAATATCCAGCCATATATTCCTATCTGGCTTTGCTAAAACAATTGGCTGTAGTGAGGAACTGATAGCTTCACAAGTTTCTCTTATAATGGTACTTGTGGTTGAGCGACCAATTCTAAATGAATATGACAGACTAGCCATCAAATCCCCAGTTGCCAAGTACCTAAAACATACAATGATAATAAGAATGACTTATAAATATTTATCAACAGAATTGAGGTTCAATAATTCATTTCATTAGTTTAAGAAGCTAATTCAATGAAGGTATATGTTAAATAATAGATTACATACCCACAAATGGATGAAAATAACTAACTTCATGAAAATAGTATTACAGTACAATTCCACACATTTGGCTAGTTTTTATACTATTATAAAATATCACTACTTTTGGATACAAGTAAGTCATGATAATAACTTAAAGGGTAACATTAAAATTCTAAATAATTAAACTCTAAATATTAAATGATTCTAAAATTGTTTTTTAAAGACATAGAAATTAGCATGATAATTTTTAGAATGGAGAATCAACATTTATTTTTTTATAAGCTTTTTCTTTCTTAGTATTACTAAAATAAAAAATAAAAACTTAAGTTTAGGTATTTACCATATTAAAAAGAGCTATTCAATACAAAATATTGAACTCGTAACTAATTTGCAATATCCATAATTTGTTTAAATATTTTTATAATTCTATAAAATTTTTATGCTGCAAATAAGAAGTTGCTTTGAATATAAAATATTCTTGTTTGAATATCACATACAAACATTTTCAAGGGGATTTGGCACCTTTTGAACAATGTTTTTTTAATTTATGTATTTAAAAATTATGTTTTAGAATTTCATTTAATGTTTCTATTCAAGAAAATGATACAATAAGAAATTTTGCACATATTATTCACACAATTTTAAAAATTCGAATTTTTTTAAAGAAAGTTTTCAAATTGTACTGCTTTTAGAATTATTTTTGGACCTAGAATTTTTTTGTTTGTAATGTTCTTAAGGATGTTCTAAACAACTATAGGGATCTATTTTACAATAACTTAATTGGTTTTGGAGGGAAAAAAATAAAATGTTTATATGTGTGCTAAAATTTAACGAAAAAGCCAAAATCTCTCCTACATTTTAATTCTTTTAAAAAAAAGTCTTAAGTTTTGAAGTTGACTTAACAAATAAGAACGTCAAAAATTTCAGAACTAACTCACATTTGAAGAAACTTTTACATACCTCAGAGCTAAAGCCAATCTATCCTTTGGCTGAATACTATCTCGATAATTTGTATCCTTTTTTGCAATTAATGGTCCAACTATTGAAAGTAATTTATCGAAAAGTTGCGGAAAAAATTAGAAAAAAAATTGAAAAAGCTCTCTGTGTCTGACAAACGCATCTCTTCTATTAACACAGTCGCTCCTTTTGATCGCTGTTTTTGAAAAATGGGTCGAACCCACCATTGTTTCCTTTACTCCCTTTTTAAGGCTAATAAAATTGCAAAAAATTCATTTCTCTTGCGATCCATACTTTACAATTCTAAATCAACAACTTAACGCGATTTCCAACAACTACCTTCAGCTTCACCTAATGCGCAAATCCACCGCGAGCGTACGAAAAAGCTTTGGTGTGAATCGATCGACGAAAATATCTCTAAGCGCTACTTTGATCACGACGCGTGAACGCCTTGGTGTGAATGAGCCTTAAGAGTGTGTGGATGTGACTGAAAGAGGAATGGAGCTCTGTGAACGATGATGGCCTATAAAAGTAACAAAACACCAAACATTTCTTTTTTTGAACTTTTTGCACATTTATTATTTTAACGAATAAATTTCAAATTGCATCTCAATCACAAATTATGACAGTTAAAAAATAACATTATCAGGCTCTTAGTACAATGGAGTGTACGATATTTTTATTGAGTCCATCTTAAGCCAACACAAACAAACTGGGTGACTTACCCACGCAAGAACGTGCCACGTATAATTGTCCATGTGAAAAACACGGTGTGTCCAAATCTAAGCCACAAACAGACATCGTTTAACCCTGAGATTTATTGAATGTTATTCCGAATGCCAATCTAATTGGAAATTGAATCCGTTTGAATTAAATTGGCACATCTGTGGGAATAATAGGGATTCGTGGTAACAATACATCTTTCCCTCGGAACTTGCAATTCAAAATTCTGGCTTCGACAACGTTTTTCATCAATTTTTTAATGACTAATCGCGTGCCATTGCACAGCCGTGGTGGGTTCAAATTACGAGGCAAAATAACCAGAGATCTAACCTTCAGTTGTAAATGGTACGGTGGCATGCCTGGCAAATCCAATGAATTCAAAAAGGGGGAAAATAGCCTTTGTTGTTCAATATCCCAAAACAAAATAAAAAAGATAGAGTTAAAAAATTCTGCTGTATAATTTATAGCTTCGTTGTTTTTCGCAAACTGTGTCGATATATTTGTATGACATCAAGTCCCCTGGCCACAACTATTGTATCTTGAAATTCAAATCGTTAACGTCTACATTTTTTGCTGCCAAAATTTCTCTTTCTGCCAGCCACTCATGTTTAAAGTATTGTGTGTGTATATCGGGAAATATCTGGTCAATGAGAGCATTTTGCGAGTTAATGATTGTGCAGAAATCGGTCGGCAATTTTATGCATCCAGTATTTTCATGTACAGCTACTTTCCCATCGCCGATACCCAACAGTTAGTTTGAGAATGTTTCAGTGGATGGTTCTTGAAGCATTTGAACACGCATATTTACTTTATTTACTTTCAGCTGTACTTTTTCAACGTTACGCCACAGTGGTGATGATTTCAAGCAAGCGTGAATCTCATCAGCGTATGTTGAACATGGAATAATGGGAAGTGTATGACTGAAATCACCTGAAAGGAGTAACAGAATGCCGCCAAATAGTTAGTCGTTGTTTATTATGTCCTGTTCAACACCTCAAGTGAATGTTTGTGTGCCATAGTGCATTCATCCCAGATGATAACTTTACACTGTTTCAGCACTGTGAAAAAAAGTTTTTGTGTACTTAATTTATTAAATCACTGATTTTAAAAGAGCAAAGTTTGAATCTTTTTTAGTTCAGACGGTTTACTCATCATAATTTTAAGAAATCCATACATAACGATTGAAAAATGCCAATTAATGTGATTTACAGAAAACACAATACTCCTTTACTTAAAAAATATTAATTTAAAGCAATAATACATTTAAATGTATTGCAAATAAACTTATTTGAAATAATAATAACGGAGTAAAAGCGATTAAGTTTTTTGCAAATATTTTAGATATTTTTGTTTTATAAACGGATGTAATGTATGAATTTTTGAATTAAAGCAGAGTTTCTCAAACTGTGGGGCATCCCCCCTGTGGGGGGCGTGATAACCCTTCAAGGGGGGGGGCGAGCTTATCGAAAATAAAAGATTTTTTAAAAATAACTGGAATGAATTAAAACAAAATGCTTTCTGACATTAAAAAATACACATCTATACTGATATAATTTATATACATCTGGCGATATTACGTCATCAAAAAATAAAAGCTTCAATCTGTGATCATATAACCAAAAAAAAAAAAAAAACAACAACAACATTTTGTTTGAATTGCTATAATCGCACCAGAGAGACAGCTATTTTTTTATTACGCTTCTTTTTTTAAGCTAAAATGCGACTCTTTCTGAGAAAAACATAACCCAGATCCTGTCAAAAAGATACAAGCAAGAAAGAGTTAAACATGCTATTTGTGTCGATCATCAAATGCCATAAAACTGCAATAACTTGGACAAAATATTACAGTTTTGCCTGCAAATAACATTCCTGTAAATATTAGTGAAAAGTGTCTGTGATTTGCGTCTTGAATTAAGGTCATGCACACTTGAATCATTTATAAGTTCAGTTTTATTGGATTTTTTCTCAAATTATCAAAAGAAAATTGAAAATTCTTGAAAGTAGGTTGTATAATTTTTCTTAGTTAAATTATTCACTGGAATTCCGATTGTTATCATTATAAAAAAAAAAAAAGGATTGGGTGACCTAGTCACCTCGCGACCATTAACGTTGATATCGAGTATGCGCCTGCTCCGGTTTAAGACATTTTGAAGTCTTCTTGCTTTAAATATTAAAAAATAACACAATTATTCTTCATCGGGATTTTATATTCTTTTTCATTATTTAACATTAATTCTAAATGCTAATTCTGTGAGGCTGAAAATTACAGTTCGTTTAAAACTATTTACAATGTGACCATTCATTTAAAAAATCATTTTATATTTTTGTATACATTGTCGTACACTTGGTTTTACTCTCCTTGCAATTCAACAATTTTTTCATGAATAATGTTTTTATTTTTTAAAAATTAAATCGCGTAAAGAGCGGTCACTTTAAACAATATACTTTTAATGTATCAGTACTGCACAAGGTATTTAACTAATTTCTTAATACTTAATGAGAACAAGTTTAATAATTTTTAGTGACTTCCATGGGCTCTTCTTGCAGAGCAAAATTTTTCAAAGGAAAACTTAATATTAAAAATTGATACTTAGATCTATTTTTCTATGTTCAGCTCAGACCTATACTT
>BMAO01024035.1:92986-113442 GCA_019973975.1 Trichonephila clavata
ACACTTTACCTAACGTTAAACTCATTGTTGTCGTCGCAGTTTATATTTCCGTCAATCAGAATGTTACTGACATTATAGATTATATCCACGAGACATTATTAGCATATACAGAGGGTGGTTCTAAGCTACTGGGGAAACAGCATCGTGTACTTCCACTCAAACTTGGTGGGATTTCAATATTGATTTCGATAAAGGTGAAGGATTGAGAGTAGCACAATTTTTAAAATCAGAGCTTAATCTGGATTTTGTTTCTAGTAGAGCACTGGAGACGAGTATTTGTGGCATATCTGACGATTCATGAATCACGTATCTATCGACGTTGTGACATTATCATGTGACAGTTATTAATAATGGTGAGAGAATGTAATTAATGCTCACAGTGATATTAATAGTGAAGTAAATCAATCTTTTTAATAATGTACTCATGTACTATGAGTAATATATATTTATGTCACATACTTAACGTATATTATTATTATTATATATATATGTATTATTTCACCGAATCAATATGAAAAATGTGAATAGAATAAAGAAAATACATGCATGGTTTCAGTATTATGCGATGCGTTTATTTACTTGTTTCCCTACTATATAATCAAAGACAACCGTACCTAAGGAGTAAACTCCAGCCGTGCGTCGAAACTGACACACAGTTTTTATTTTTAAAAAAAATTTTGAGTGAAGTAAAATATATTTTAATATTTTATTTAAAGGCTACAAAAAAGCCTCACTTATTATTCTTTTTAAAGTAAAGTTTTAAATCCGACAACTTCATAATATCTGTTTAACTTTGCAACATCGTTCGATTTGACTACTAATTGTGCAGGGTATTTTACTAAAAACAGTTCATTTTGGTTTTCTTGTTTGTTTAAATTGTTTGTAAAATATTATTTATATTTCTGCAATGAAACACGGGCAAAAGTTTCGTGAGGAAAAACGATTGTTTACCGAAAACTTCTGCACTGTCCGTCGTGACGTTTGGAAAATCTAATGGCAGCGTGACAGTTATGAATTTAAATATTTGGTTTATTTACGTCACAGCTATTAATTAAAAGAGGAACAGACAAGAGGATTCAAAGGACACTAAACACCAAAAAAATTATCCATTTCTAAGCTTTTTCAAAATCATGGTTCCAAACGTAGTCACGCAGTCACCTTAAAAAACAAAACTTACAACAATTTTTTTTATTAGTAATAAAAATAAAAACAAATCTTGCTTTTAACAAAAATTGGATGAATATTTCAATGAATGTGATTTATGCAAAACAATTTATCGTTCGAATGGCAACAAAATCAAGATACATTATTCACCAAAAAATAGGATTAAAGGGCTTAATGAAAAAAGAGAAAAGAAAAACTCCAAATAATTTCCACATGGCTGCAACAACTTTAACATTAAGCAAAGCTAGAAAACATTTATCTTTTAAATGAACCCAATAAACGTTTCACGCTTAGGATCACTAATGAAAATCCCTAAATAGACCATTCGCTATTTCTTTTTCACTTTGTTAGGGTAATTAGTTTTATCTGAATGCAAACAGATCGTTTCTAATTTTAATGGGAGGACGAAGGGCTAATGAATTTCAAAGCAGAGTATTCTTGTTCATTAAAAATGCTACAATTAAAATTACAACAACTAATATCTAAAATAATTGTTTATTTACAGTTAAGAAATAAAATATCTGTTCAAATGATATATAAAGCTCTAAAAATAGAAAAAAACTTTTATATAAAAATAAGAGAGAGAATTGTGTGTGTTTTCAATGTAAAATATAATAATTAACTCCATGAAATGTTTTGAATATGTTATTCATTTGTATAGCTGCTTCAAACGACATTATTACGATTTGGAGTAAAGAATGCTTAAATAGTGCAAATTTTATATCTGGATGTGTGATTTGTTTATATTACTCTATGTTCTATTTATTTTATGTTAAAAAAGTGATATTCTCGCAAGCAACGCTGTTCATTACATTATAAGGGTGATTCAATGCAAACTTGGCAAAATCTTGGCGATACATCCAAGTAGACATCAGGGCCACTTTTAGACTTAGGCACGTGTATAGGACCCAAGAAATTGGAGAGTGAGAAGAGAGAAAAAATTACAGTGTACGTGCCACCACTTCGAAGCTCTCAACACAAGGTTCTAGATATTCAGAAACCTTTATGAAAAGGAACAAGAAGATATGCCAAAATAGACGAAATACATGACTCTACCCCCAAAGGTATCGATGAAGAACAATTTGCGCAAGAGTGTCAACGTTTCAAATGTATGTGTGTGAAGGCGGAAAAATAACAAGACGAATCTTTCCCTATATCGAGAAAAACATGTTGGAAAGTACCTTTCGAAATTTACAAGTCGCATTGAGAATTTACTTGACTCTTCATGTGACTAACTGTGCAGTAGAGAGAAGCTTTTCTACCCTTAAGAGAGTTGAGATTGCAATGAGATCTACTACGGAAAATAAAAAGTTTAACAATTTGACGTTACTGTGCACTCAAAATGATATTGCAATTTAAATTGATTACAATAATGTCATTAACAATTTTGCAATCACCAAAGCTCGAGGAAAACCTTTGCTGAACAAGTACAATGACTAAGACAGTGGCTTAGTGAGGAATAATAATGTCAATAAGTAAAGGACAGTTTAAGTGATAAACGATGAAGAAGATTAAAATTAACAATTTGAAAACAGTTCATACAATAACGTATACTCTGCACTAAAATTGTAAATGATTTCATTAATTTATTGTACTTACTTACAAAAGGATGGGTAGTGGTCCATGTCGCCATAAGGTAAGAAATGAACAAGATTGACCAAAGCATGCCACTATCCTTTCCTTACGACTGCTGGTTGCCAGTCTGGGACACGACGAGTCCACATGTGGTGGTTAATGGAAAGACTCTCCAGAGAACAAAACTAAAGAACGGGAAAAGAGTAAGAGAGTTAAGTATATTTTTACTTAAGGAAGGGAGAAATCCGTCCCAGAGTAAAACAGGTAAGGTAAGCACTGAAGGAGGAGGATGCTCTGGAAATAGTGAAGGGAGGCCTAATAATCTAAAGCCCCTAAGGCGCCGGTGAGGTTAAAAGCGGTCCTGGTTGGCCTCATTTTTGGTGACCATCTTTGGCGATTCGATGACCCTATAGATTCTTCTGAAAATTACAGGAGAAATCTACTAATGACACGATCTATGACATAAGTGGATTTTTCAAGAAAAATACGTGCGAACTATAAACAGAGAGAGTCGCTCGCTGAAACTGAGTTGGTATTAATTTGACCGTCGAAGAGTCAACCAGTGATTAGTGATTACTTCAGCTGGTGAGTAGGACGAGCAAGTGCTTGTGAATAATTTTTAACATGCTTGTATTTTAGACATTTATAGTTGTGTCTGAACTTCGTAGAAGGTATGAAGGTCTACTGAGATTTATTCTGCGAATATTGCTGCTGTATCCTGTATTTCAAGGATTGTTTTTCTCCAATAAATTTCCATCACTCCTGAAGAATTGTCCTGCTCTTTGAGACTGAGTGCCTAAAATCCTCGAACACCGGTCTACGGAGCAATATTGAGAAGGACTTGAGTCCTAGCGTGACAGTTTGTTAAACGAAAGTGTTCAATTAATTTTCCTACAAACATACATTCACCAGGTAGCAAAACCATTCATAAGGAAATGAGGAATATCAAAGCGATCTATAATTCTCTACGAGTAGTATTAATGTTTATAATTCTTTTCGTCCTTCAAGGTGCTAAAAAAGTCAACATCTTTAGATTTTGGACATTTAAAATACGTTGATGTCTGCCTCTCTGGATGTTCTGCTGATACGTTATCTCAGGAACCAATAGCTCACCTTTTTTCTAGTAGTTTTTCATTGCTGTCGAATTATTTATGAAGTAAAAATTCCAAACTATTTGTTTAATGATTTTATTACTACTAGAAAACGGACCGTGGCTTCTTCAGGCAAATTGAAGTTATAAATTCGGAGCATTCTTTTCTCTAAATTAATGGCGGGGCGAAGACAAATTAATTCAGAGGAAGATCCCTTGAAAGAAACTTCTGATAACTATGACACTCCTTTCCACTTGTTCGATCTGCCAGGTGAGCAGGTAACTAGAGAAGTCTTAGGCATGGGCCAACTGGCCCAATGGGGCTTCGTCTCGTTCTCGACTCAGCCTTAATAAGGTCACGATTCGAAAAATTTCAACGCTCAAATGCTATTTTCGGTTATATTCTCCGAAGAACTGAAAATTTTAGACAATATGTCAACTGGCTATATGTGATGACCGTCTTCCATGTACAGGTCTATCACCTTACACCCTCATTACTCATTCAGTCAAAAGATGGCAATCTGTCAAGCCAGTTTGTGCAATTGTAAATAATGCATATTTATTTGTTTCGAGTAATTGTTTGTCCGAGATTTGACAACATATATTATGTACTGTCTACTTGTAAGGCTCATAAGGGGGGCCTACATTTTTGTAGGGGCCCAGGGCCTCAAGAAGTCTTAAAACGTCCCTGAAGGTGAGGCGTAAATATATGCTTGTGTATTTTTTAAGTGTAAGCCAAAGCACATCAAAAGCAACGCGAAAAAGCAGAAAGGCAACATTGGTCTTCGAGTGTAACTGAATTATCTAATAAAAAGCTCTATTAATCATGTATTGTACTGTTGATTATTTTGAGTGCTTAATTTTCTGAGCAGTAGTGAGAAACAAAGCATAAAATCTCTATGAATGTTATGACCCGTCCAACAGGAGATATTACATGCCCCATGGATAATTAATGAACTATTTGTAAACTTATATGTGTTTAGCGAAATATATGTGAATTTCTAAGCATCTAGTGAAATCTTGTGAATTTTTCGTGAACTTCGAGAAAAATTAAAATCATTTACAATAAATGTTTCTAGAATTTGCTTGAAACATATCGAAACTAAATAAATTAAGAAAATACAGGGTAAAACTCGTTGTTGAGGAGCATGAAAGATGCTAGAATAGTGTTCTTAAACTTTTAATTGAAACAAGTTATGTTCTTAAAAATGACATTGAAATAAAAAATGCAATTATAAATTTTTCAGGTAGAAGAGGGGGAAAAGCCAAAAGATCTAGAGTGAACTGAAAAGGAGTTGGAGAAAATTATATTAAAAATGGAAATATATTAGAAAATTGTTTACAAACGGATTTAGGATTAGTGCAATTTAAGGTTAGTTGACACGCTCAAGTTTCTAGTGAAAAATATAAAAGCAGAAGCCAGGTTTTTTACTAATTTTTTAATAAAAACTATAAGGGCATAAGCTGTGAAGGTTCTTACCAGACCTGAAGGTTTGTCTTCCCCCCCCCCTTGTTAGAAAAATCTCATATTTCCAAAAATATTCCCGGGAGAAAAAATTTTTATTAAATTTATCAGGTGTGGGAAACAGCTTCAAGCTTAATTATTTATATAAAAAATGTGTAATTAAGGGCTAGTGAAATCAATTATACTTAGACAATTTGTACACACCACTCAATTGGGTTTGGAACATTTTTGATTAGCTAAGCCATAGTCGAATGAAACATGCATTCAGTTTACTTATCGGATCATTACAATCTGGCAGCATTATCTGAAACTAAGAAAAGCATCTGATTTTATAATGTATAAAATTATCTGATATTTTATTCGAAAAAGTTTTTAGCTCATTAAGGAAAGATGTTTCACAAATATTTGTTCTTGCTCCAGATAACCGATTTTGTCCTATCGAGTTATCTGAAGCAGATATTTTGTTACACAATCTGAGGAAAAGTCTCAAAATTATTTAAAGTTCCTTTCGTAAGCATTCTAACCGAAAAATGTCACCTAAAGTATTTTTGACTTATGTTAAAACCGCCGAGCGTTTAATGTGCGTAGAAATTCGTTTCATTAACATGTGTCCCAATTATAAACACTACTTGTGAGTATATAAATAGATATAATTAAAATACGTAATCTTTGTTTTAACTTTATCACATAATCCAGCCTAGCTGTCAATCAAAATATTCTTATTTTAAGTGTAGAAAGAGACACTGTGTTTTTCTCACTTCGCAATGGGGAAACATAACAAATAATCCTGAGACATCCAAACGCAGTTAACCTCTAGCCCAGGGGTACTCAACCTTTTTTTTCCACCAGATCACATACATATGACAACTATTTCACGCGGGCGGCAATATGGGGATTAATGGGAGGGGGCGTTAAATGATCATGGGCATTTAAAATGCGGAAAATTGATCAAAATATTAAAACTCAACATTCTGGACTTTATTTTAAAACTATATTAAACTGTATCAAACTCAACTCCCAAAAAAAAGATTTATGCATTTTTTACTCAGTTATGTTGTAATTTCGATTTCCTTTTGTCAATGATCCCAAGGCCGCCCATCCGGTGTAGTGGTTAGTGATGCTAACTGTGTTGCCGTAGGGCCTGGGTTCGAATCCCGGAGAAGGCATGGGTGTTTGTGTTATCTCTTTCATGAACTTAAAAATTCCTTCTTTCCTTTGTGATGTGTGCTTTACGCTTACTTCGGTAAGCTCCTTTGTGGTACCTGGGGCTTATAAATGTTCTCAATAAAAGAAAATGATCCCTAGCCCCTTTTTTGCATTCTTCTATCATAAAAACAAAACTGCCGTAAAAGTTAGATTTTTTTTACAAATCTCACTTATTTTTATTTTAGATATTAATTCATCAAGTACAAGATGGTAGCAAAAATTTTTACTGAATTCCAGACGGAAATCAGTAATATTTGTTTAAAATTCGTCAGACTGACTTGTGGATTTTCGTTTCAAATTTATTCACACACAAATGCTTTTTAATTTTACTAAAAAAAGATATCTGAGTAAATATCTGAATTTATCAGTATATTGGAAGTATTTAAGAAACA
This sequence comes from Trichonephila clavata, assembly GCA_019973975.1. NCBI lineage: Eukaryota > Metazoa > Arthropoda > Arachnida > Araneae > Nephilidae > Trichonephila > Trichonephila clavata. The sequence goes on from BMAO01024035.1 coordinate 99,879, forward strand.
ATTTCTGTATCAATTCATATGTTTATCAATATACATAATGTAACAAATTGTGTAGGATGCTTTTGTTCCCTCTGCATTTTGTGACATTACTACCGACAAAATATTTTGTTACTGTTGCAAAGATTTTTTTTAAGGAAAAGCCAATTTATCTCGTCTTGAAAGAGATCCTCAAAAGGAAGAGCCATTGAAAGATTTTGGATTATAGTGATTCAGTAACGACCAAAATTATATTTTTTAAAAACAAATTTTAACGACAAAGCAAATAAGTTGTTAATACATATCTATTTTTCTCTAAGTTATAGTCAAACTCCCAATCGTCTTGAAACAACATAGATTCTTTAGATATTTTTCGCTTGGAAGACATGAGTGTTGTGACGTCGTCATAATGGAGAAAGCGCCTCTATTCATAAACGTATCCACAGCCACGTGGATAGAACACGTGGCTTTGGTGGTATTGTGTTGTATCAGACAGCTGGACCGTCGGCGATGGTGTGTCTGGTGGACACTATGGGCCAGGCATCGCTGCATTATTTTCTATTCATGGGCAGTGATTGTACGTCTTGAATGCTGGCGCCTCTGCAGGCGGCGGCGAGGTGTTTGAAGTGCCAGATGTCAGCCGGGCCCTTGTCGCCGGGAGCCTTTGAGAGGGACCGTACTTTTGTCATCTCTGCACGAATGGATGACGTTCAAGACCGTTGTTGCCGGGTGCAAAACCCTGAGGTCGGCCAATGGGGATTGATGAGGGGCGTGGAGTGAACCCGCCCCTAGAGTTTAAAAGAGTGGACTTCGGAGAGAGAGAGAAGACTCCTGATTGACTCCCCCAAGAGATTCCCGTAACTGAACCCTACGGACGGAGGAAGAGACCCCGGACAGACTCGAAAGAGAGATTCTAAAAAGAGAAGCCTGGGGACGAAGAAAGAAGGGGAGGATCCCGATCGACTCCGACGAATGACCTGCGAGACGTTAGAGACGGATATAGGAAGGAAGCACAAGGTGTGAGCCTCCGGATCCATACCGATGAGAGACTCCTGAGGCGGTACCCAACGGGTGACTGGAAAAAGAAGCAAGGAGCGGACCCCTAGGCAGACACCAATATGAAACAGAAATAGCTGGCTGTATCAAACGAACCCTTGTAACGAATATTTTTTCTCTATCCAATGATCTTTTGAATGTTGTCGTCAAATAAACATTTGATTAGATCACAGTAATAAGGCATTCTTTAATAATTAGCTTAGCGTACACCTTCAACTTATTTCCACGACGTTACAGTGTGAATTAAAAACTACTTCCACCTATATATATAATGGTCTTTACTCTACTTCTCTGTTATCACTAACCATTACAATAATAAAAGAAAAAAAATTATCTTGCAATTCGTACGAGAACGCCATAGATAATAAAATTGATATATTTGATCGCTTGATTCGTAAAATTTCTCACTGATTTTGTAATGCATTTTTCTTAAATAATTGAATTTGTTAGTACGACGAGCCATGACCGGCCACTTAGAAAGGTCCGATGGGCCGCAGGTTGAGTATCGCTGATCTATAATGAAGAGGTGGGGAGGGAGGGATTTTCAAAACAAATCAAACAAGTTGTTGATCTATCTTTGTTTTTCTGACAAAATAATCAATATCCCAATCGTGTCTTGAAACAACATATATTCATGAGATATTTTTCGTTTGGAAGATATGAAGGTTAATTAAAAATTAGTTTCTTCCATGAAATGGTCGCTACTCTCCACTGTCACTTGTTATTATTAACCGTTACCGTTACAAAAAGAAGAAAAAAGTTATCTCGCAATTCACATACCAGCACGACATCGATAGCATAATTTATGAATTTGAAAGCTTGATTGATAGAATTCCTCTCTAAATTTTTAATGTATTATTCTTAAATAAATGAATTTATTAGTGCAATGGACCATAAACCATCCTCGGTGGGCCACAATTTGAGTATCGCTGATCAAGCCTCTTGCTAATCAGTTGATTCCAAATAAAGAGAATTGTATATTTACGGCTACGAGTGTAATAAAAAAAAGTGTTTTGTTGCGTACAACCATAGAGAAGGAAATTATTTCCTGTCAAAACTCGATTGGATTATGAGAGTACATAGCGCTTTTTGAGTAAACAATTTGCTGACATGTTGAACTTGATGTTTTAAATGATACATTACTTAACAATTCGAATGCGAGTATCTGATTTAGTGTGCAATGAAGAAAAAGTTATGTATTAGAGGCTTTGACTTCCTTATTGTACCACAAATATAATTCCATCAAATAAATTAATGGTCCGCTTAAAAAATATTGTAATATAAATTTAGCACAGATGAGAAGTTTAATGCTCCCAAATGAATGTAAATGCTGTTAGAAACTGAAGTATTTTACGAATTATCAAAGCAGGTCATAGTCAGGTGTTCGCTACATTCAACCTAAAGACCAAAAGTCCGAACCTTGCTCTCAGTGATTACCATTTCTTTCCTAAACTGAATGAGTTTCTGAACGGTAAACGTTTGGAATTGATGAAAAGGCAGAAAATATACTGTTTATTTGGTTTATGCATTGGTGGCATAACAACACAATATGAGAATTATGATGCTCGTTAGCAAATACGACAAATGTTTGAATGCAGGAAGTAATTATTTAAAGTAAGGGAAGCTTCAACGTGTGTAGCAGGAATATTTTTTCTAATAAATATTGTGGCTTACGTTTTGTACAACTGAATGGATTTTAGTTTCTGGGTGGCTCTCGTACATTTAATGCTACTTTCCCAATCTCTCAAGTTAAAACAGACTTAAATCAAAAAAAAAAATTTCCTCAGTTAAATTTTTCTTTTCTTTAACAACCATTCCCAAAACAAAAAAAAGTGTTATTTTATTTGCGTATTCTGCATGCTCTTTTTACACGTTGTCAAATAAGTGAGACTGTGCCGCAGTTAAAAAAAGAAACTTGGAAAAATTCCAAAAATCACCTTAAAATTCTATAAATATATTCCTGGTTTTCTAAGGAATACAAGCTTTGTGAAACAAGTACAATGCAATCCCTATGTAAAATTATGGAAAAAATAATTCATTCCCGTATCATGAAATGGCTTATCAAGCGGAAAGTATTACACTTTCACCAAACAGCTTATAGATCCCAGCATAGCACTGTTGACTAACTTTTCTATTTGGTGCAATCACAATCATTGATGGGTTTCAAGAAAGACTTCATAGAGGAAAACTACAGCCGTATTCCTTGATCTTTCTGCAGCTTTTGACAGGGTTTGGAGACAAAAACTCATCGAAATTTTGCATTCCTTAGGCATCTCAGGCAATATCTTACTATGGATCAACGACTTCTAAAGAGATAGAAGATTTGCTGTGAGGGTAAATGGAAGGTTCTCTAGGACATATAGATCTTGGGCAGGCGTTCCGCAGGGATCGGTCCTAAGCCCACTCCTTTTTCTCCTCTATATGAACACTGTCGATAATCACGTTGCTAATAAAGCTAAAATAGCCTGCTATGCAGATGACATTGCCATTTGGCATACTGACATCATAATATCCGAAAATGTGCTGAACGAAAATCTCTCTCACATTGAAGACAGAGCTAAGTTGCTCAAACTGCTGATAAATGGAGAAAAACCAGATACTGTGTGTTTTCTACTGACAGGAGAGACAGGGCAGCCTTTCTCCCCAAATTAAGGTTAAATAACTCAATTGTTGAAAAAATCTCCCATCCCAAGTACCTTGGCTTAACACTAGATGCGGAACTCAGGTTTACCAAGCATATACAGAATGTATCGCAAAAGGCTTTAAAGAAGCTCAATATTCTTCTAAAACTTTGCGGTTCGACTTGGGGTTCTAAGCCAAAGACACTCCTAAACACCTACACTGCACTTATAAGACCAATCCTCGAATATGCAGCACCCGTTTGGGCTTCATCAGCTTCTACCTCAACAGAGAAAATCGACTCTGTTCAGTATAGGGCGTCCAAAATTATCATCGGAACTGTGTCCTCGACAAATAATATGACAGCTGAGAATGAGTGTGGCCTGCCATCATTTAAAAGCAGGAGGAAACTTGCCACCATTAAATTTACAAACAAAATCAGAAGCTGTGGCGAACAACATATTTCCAACATCACTTTTCACTCCTGGACAGCTGAGAATAGTCTGAAGAGATATTCAACACTTCAGTTTGATAAAGACATCAGAAACAACATTAACTTGAATCACACAAGCCTTGACATCATTCAAGAACCTTGTTTTCCAGTCAAACCACCTCCCTCTGCCAAAATATTTTTGGACCATCTTGAGCCTTGCACGAAAAAGGAATCTAAGGACACAATTAAAAGGAAGGGCATGGACACAATTATCAGTCTTATGAGGCCTCGTTTAGTAACTGCCTACACTGACGGTTCTTCAAACTCAGAGTGCAATAAGGATGCATCTGGTGTCTTTCTTAAATACTCAGATTATACAACTTCAAAGTACAAGGTCTCCGCAGACAAATTGCTTCCAACTTCACGTGTGAGCTCATAGCAATTAGGACAGCCCTAGATATTTACCTTACATGGACAGATATCGCAAATTGTTGATCTGCTCTTGAGGCCATCAAGAAAGGAAAAATGGGACTCACCCAAGAAATCATTTTTTTTTTTACTTTCCATTGGTGCATTGGACCAATCATGCACCCTCCAGTGGATCCCGGCCCATGTTGACATCAAAGGGAACGAGATGGCCAATTTCCTTGCCAATGAAGCCAGAACACTTGAACTTGTAACTTCTTCGACAACGGTCTTTGATGCCAAAGCAGTCGCAAAACAAGAGCTCTGCTCAATCCCACGAAAAAAAATTCTCGCTGCCAGAATTAAATTATAGCCGAGAAATTACAACAACAATAACCAGACTAAGGACAAAACATTTTACGGGCATGAAGATTCTACCTGATGGATCAAGATCATATGTGGAATGCAGGCACTGCCCAGGCAAGCAACTAGATCCCAAACACCTTTTTAGCGGTCCTTCCATTGTTGGTGCCCTTTTTAAAATAGACAATGACTACAGCATGGACATTCTACACTCAGATCGTGCCGTGGATGTTGCCACTGCAGTGATTCATGCCTTTGGCAATATTTGACTTATTTCTATATCTTTATTTTGTTATATACACCTTTGCACTTTGTCATACACGACAACAACAACAAGTGCAGTATTAAAGTTAATGCCCTAATTCAGCAGTTCTTAAACTTTCGATCGCCACGGCCCCCTCAGACATGGCGAACCCCCAAAAATTTGAGCACTCTTTCCCAACTCCGAATTCGTGGCTACTTAATTTAAAGGAGCCTCAATAATCTTAAGACTGCCCCTACTACTTATATACTTTTTTGACTTGTTTTTCCCTTTGAGAAAACAATAACATCTCATTAAAGGTATACGAATACGTTCGGTGCCCTTTTTTTGAAAAACATCATTTAAAAAACATTATACCCTTTTTAACTTCAGTTTATATGTAAATAAACAATGCTTATCTAATATTTGCAATAAATCATTAAAGTTTCAGTTTTCTCATTTTGACAGATCGTTCGAAAGCACTATAAACACCCACGGGTTCCATAGAACCAGATGACCTTATATGTTTTGCACAATTATGTGAAAGGTGTTTAATTCTTTGTCTTTTGAATCACAAAGTCTACACACTCTTTTGTCATGAATTCAACGTCTAACACCTTCCTAGTATCTATTGAGATAACAGACCATTCAAGGAGGAATATTCAGTTGGATTGCCGAATCGGCCACTTATTCCGCAGAGTGTTTTCTCGCCAAATCTATAAATGCGCCAAATCTCGTAACCCTTTTAATTTTTGTATCAGTGAGGAAGAAGTCGGATTGTGTTGTGGTAGGGTTGCTACTCCAAAACACAACACGCAAAAACGCGCCAAATTAGCGATTTTTCAAGATTTGGTGGACCAGTGGCCGATTCGACATTTACACCAAATATTATTTTCGTTGCCATGTGCCATCCACCGACACACCACATTGAGAAAATTCATCATCATTTTTGTTATCTCTAATTTCCAAAGAAGCTTCCTTCACCATATAGCATGCTACGTTGCTAGCAGCAAATTCAAGCTTTTTTTTCCAGGAGACCAAATGCTTTCTTAGATGGTACATCTACATTGATAGTTGAACAAAGTGTTTTGGCCGCAGAATGTCCTCTACCAATGACTCTCATACCAAAAACAAATGCAAGATTGATACTATGCAATTTGTGTTTACTTTCTTAGAAGTGCAGAATGAGAAGGAATAGTCACAGATTTCGCATTTTATAGTCATATTCATCGGTAACCCAAACACAGAGTCTTGCACAACACTAACTTTTCTTTCAAAACACACACAGAACAGCATAATAACGAATTTATATTACACAAAACTCCTAAGTTAAAAATAAAAAATTTTCATTCTCTTCTGGAGCATCTGTAAGTTTTAAAATAATTAATTAGCTTTGGTTCACTCGCAATTGGAATACTTGAATCAGTACTAATATTTTCATTGTCGAAAACCGAAACTCTTTTACGGTACTTATTTTCTTTGAACTGGCGTTTACGGGAATAACTTTTATTTTTGTTATTTTCCATAATTATAAAATAGTCATACAAGCAAATAATTCACTGATATTCTATCAAATAATACTTGAAAACTCTTGTTTTGAAACTAAACAAGCAGAATTTTTATCAAAAGAAGATGAATGTAAACAAAACAAATATTGATAGATTTACTTTGTCGAATACTTTCAAAATGTATAATGATGTTCAAAAATTAAGTCAAATATTTTTTAAACTATATTTTTTAAAAAATATTGCATTTAAAAATTCTATTTGACCAGTTTAAAGGCATTTAAATGCTGACTTTCGGCTATTTAAATACCCCCTTCCTGTTTTTCATGCTTTAATAATTATTATAACCTAGAAACAAGTAAGTAACCTAGAAAACAAATAAGGACAGTTTTATGGAACTAAATAATTGCTGTATTCTATAAAATCAAAAACTCAAAATGTGATTTTTGAGAAAATAGACCCTTTTAAAGTATACGTATACCTTAAAAATTTTACAAAATACTAACTTTATACACAAAATGTACTTAACTGTATTAATTGAAATTGGTACTTAAGTATTATCACAACCGCAATGGCGACATTATGTGAAACGAAGCACATGATTGTCAACTCAGCTCGGACCATCCATGACAGTCTCGCATCATATGTTTTTCTTGATAAGCTTCATTTCTCTGACATTCTAACTTCATAACCTTCATTTATTCATCTCTTCTTTTCTCGTATGTGGCTCTTGCTAGAGAAGACGCGTTCGAAGTTCCATGAAGATTGGTTTCGTAATCTGAATTCTTTGAGGCAATACTAGATTTACTTCACCAACACAACTTTTCCCCCGCTTTGTATTTCTTGTTTTACACTCTTGTCCATAAATTAAGGATAATTCAGAATCACACAGAAATTGAACTCTAAAATAAAAATTTCACCTGTAGAATTATCACACACATCTTGAAGAAGAATATGCAAATTACAGGAAACCACCAGATGGCGCGGATAGTACGTCACAATGACGAGAGTGTAAGAGAGGGGTATATAAGGAATGGTGGCAAAGAAGTAAAATTGTTCACAAGCGCTTTAAAAGCCTTTCAGTGCAATAACCGCATAGTTATGGCACAAAGGAAGCATTTGGATGATTTTTTACGTGGTAGAATTATCGGACGACTGGAATGTGGACGTACCCAGCTGGAAGTATCCGAGGAACTTGGAATCGCCCAGAGTGTCATCTCCAGGCTTTGGCAACGATTCCAAGGCAATGGTAATGTGAGTAGATGTTACAGCACAGGTCGCCCCGGTATTACAACGCCGAATGAGGACCGGTATTTGGCAGTTACTGCCAAAAGAAACAGACGGAGCACAGCATCAGACCTATCTCGTCAGCTCTCTTCAGCTACCGGTACGACAGTTTCAAGGCAGAGACGCTTAGGGCACATTGGTCTATATGCTCGTAGGCCTGTCAGATGTGTTCCCCTTACCGCAACTCACTGTCGCCTGCGATTAACCTGGAGTAGAGAGCATGCATTGTGGACACCGCAACAGTGGTCTTGTGTGATGTTTTCCGACGAGTCCAGGTTTAGTTTGCAGTCTGATTCTCGCCGGACTTTCATATGGAGAGCGCCAGGTACCCGTTACCACCAAGAGAACACCATTGAACGACACCGTTACGGTGGTGCAGGATGGCTCGTTTGGGGAGGAATTATTCTTGGTTCCAGAACTGACCTGCATGTTCAGAGTGTAACGATGACAGGCCACATCTATCGGGATGTCATTCTGGAACAACATGTACGTTTGTTTCGGGGCGCCATGGGTGCTGAATTTCTGTTTATGGATGACAACGCCCGTCCTCACCGTGCAAACATTGTAGACGAATGCCTTCAATCGGAGGATATCACCCGTATGGATTGGCCAGCATACTCACCGGACTTGAATCCAATAGAGCATGTGTGGGATATGCTTGGCCGACGAATTGCAGCCCGTCAACCCCCTCCCACCTGTCTACCGGAACTTCGGAGGGCATTGCTTGATGAGTGGTGTAATATTCCCCAAGATCAGATTGATAATTTGATACTCAGCATGCGTAGGCGTTGTAAGGCCTGTATTGCATCGTCCGGGAGACATACTCCGTATTAACCATCATACTAACCATGTTATACTGTTTTTTGTAAATAGGTTCTTTTTTGAAATTTGCTCCAGGGAGTAAAAATCGCAATTTTTATTAATTATGTCAAACATTTAGCATCTTTTTTGCTCTTTACCTTTTGTTTAATAAACAGACTTTACAAATAAGTCAAATTTGTTTTGCTTCTGTCTCTTTCTTTGCCTGAACTTCATTATCCTTAATTTATGGACATGAGTGTATAAAGCGCATAAAGCTTATAGCCATTCGTTTCCTTTGAATTTCGATTTTGTTCCCACGCAATCCACATATCTTCTGAAAGGCACGACTCAATAGATAGGGGTAAGAAAATCGCAATATTTCTTATGAGTTCTTTTGGATTTTGATATTAAAATTTTAAAGGATAGTATAACATTTTAAAGGATCTGAGTTTTCTTTTGAATTCATTGAAAATTCATGGGAGATATATTCTTACACTTTTGTAGAGTACATTACTTCTGACCTTGACCAATAGTTCTAATACAAAATTTTAGACAATTAGGTCTTCACTTCCGAAATTGTTTTTTTTTTTTATTTCTAGATTACTTTCGGATAATTTAGATGATGTAGCGGGAAACAACCCCCATTGGAAATGTCTACTACCATAGCCGATTTTGAAATAGGAGACAACACTTACGATAAATATTCGATTTTTTCGCCATGTGATATGGTTCTGTCATCCTGAACTTTTGAGAGTTGACTCCAGAAAATTAAATATTGTCTATCCTCTACATTGAGTTTGATCAGTTAAATTTTAGACAATTCAAATCTTCTTTTTCAAAGTGTGCTTTTATTCCAAATGGAATTGCTTGAAAGATGGTGCTTTCGATTTTGATTTTTGGCTCAAAATATTTATTTTAATACTCTTCAGCTTAATGAAAATCATTCACATATCCCTTTCTAAATCTTCAATTTGGAATGTAATACCCATTTGATGGTTCTAGCTCTTATTTAACCATTTAAACTTGTCTTTACGTTTATTTTTTTTTAAATTGAAAGTGATTTTAAATTATGAGTTTCATTTACCAGTTCTTCTTCTATTTCATCCATACAGTAGGAAAATGGAACACAGAGTTCTATCCAGTGTGTTTTCAAAATCATTACATCCATCCTCAATTAAAAAGTTGTTCAAACAATTTGCTGTATTATTATAGGTCCCAAAGGTTTGAATAGGAGCTATTTTTGTGAGGTTTGAAAAAGAATTGATGAAACCATAGCAGATAAAATCAGGAAACAAACTACTCTTTCAGCTTCAATTTTCAATGGAATACAGTTCGTTATGTGAGTCACATAGCGTTACCGTAGAAATCAAGTAACATTTAAACCTCGTCAGTAGTAGAAAATAAATAGAGTAATTTAATAAACTGAACAAAAAATCGTGTGCGCTTATGACCCCACGATAGAAGTGAAAACGTCAATTGTGCGGATGTTATTCAGGGAGCAGTTCAGGGAATAAAAAACCAGGGGATATTAGTACTGTCAAACCAAATTGTTAATTCATATGTCTGTTCTCATAAAGTAATATTTGTTGAAAAATGTACAGTCATATTTGTGAATTAATTTTATTCTAAGAAGGAAAGTAAGGTTATTATATAAACTGCTGTTTTTGTAAAAAAAAATGCATACCATGAAGGAATCATCAGAAGTAAATGAAATTTAATGCACAAACGACTTATATTAGTACAAATAAATAACGAAATTTTCAAAGCACAAAAAACAATATTAAGTGTCCGAAATCAGTATTGGTGTAGCCACCACGCGTTGCTATAAGTGTTGCTACATGACGTGGCATGGAGTCAAACAGATTTTGAATGTCTGTTTGTGGAAGAGAATTCTATATTGCTTGTATGCTCAGCAAAAGTTCGTCTTTTGAAGCTGCAGGAAGCGGATCATGAGCGAGACACCGATCAACCAAATCCACACGTGCTAAATTGGCGACATATCCGGTGAATGAGCTGGCCAAGAAAAAAGTTGCATGTGTTGGGCTGAACAGAAGTCTCGAACAGTCTTTGCAACATGTGAGCGTGTATTACCCTGCTCAAAGATAGCTCCATGGAGGCCTTGAAGGAAGGAAACGCCTTCGGGCTATAGCACTTCAAAGGCGTACCTATTGCTATTCAGATTACCCTCAATTCGTAGCAAATAGGGTTGTCTATGATACAAAATCACACTCCAAACCATAATTCCGGGTATTAGGCCCCTATGTCGTTCGATAACGCACTCTGGAAGGCAGCGTTCACAGGCATAGAATCTAACACGAATGCGGACATCTTGGTCACAAAAATTGAAGCATGATTCATCTGAAAAGACAACTTGGTGCCAATCAGCTTGCCGGGATCTGTGCTCATGAGCCCATTGCAGACGCACCCGTTTTCCGTGAGGGGGAGCCTATGTAAATACACCCTTGCACGGAGTCCACGGCACAGCAGACGTAGACGAATTGACGAAACTGAAATTAGTACACCTGTAGCAGTAGACCAACGTGCTGCCAACTGCCTGGAGGAAGCTATACGGTCATTCACCGCCATGCAGAGCTTGGTGATCGTCACGCTCTGACGTCACCTTCCGTCGTCCACTGCCAGTTTCTGGAGTTACTCGGTGCTCGTCGGTTCACTGCTTCCAAACTCGCATCATATTAGAACTGTTCCGCTGCACACGAGCTCCTATTGCGCGATAAGAAAATCCTCCTTCTCGAAGGCCAATAATCCTCCCCCGTTTAAACTCCGTACTCTGTTAGAATTTCTCCTTATTTCATACTTAGGTCTCACTAAATGTTCACCACTAAAAAATAATCATTAATTATTTTCAACGTCCCGCTACAGTCCTTTGTTTATACGCTTTCAACCTCACTTCAGAGGGCGCTGTGTATGCCACGCATGCGCGATGGCTCTGAAACTTTACTATTTTACGTAACATCCTAAAATTGATATTTCTGCAAAGTTCATTTAATTCGGATGATTCCTTTATCTGAAACTTGTTTATATCCCTTCTACCCTGTGATCCAGCTAGAGGTGTGGAAGGAACTAAATAATCATATGACATGAGGAATTCCAATTATTTTATTTATCACTATAATCAACTCAGACACAAATAACGCTCCAAATAAGGTAACTAAAATCTGTAATAGAGCAATAGGGAGACGAGATTCGTGTTGGGAGAATATATTGAATCATACAGCTCTACCTTTAATATTACTTTACGTAGAGCTTAAATATTTGATGTTCTCGCTACTACTATAACGCTCTAAAGATTAACTTAAGACGAAGTGACAATACCTGACTTTAGTCAGTCTTCCAATCAATTGCAATTAGGCTTTAACGCTTCTTCGTTAGCTTAACTTATAACTTTCCTGTTATCCAAACTTCTGGCTTCTTACTTTGTTTACGTATACGTTTCACTGCCACTTTACTTCACTTCTAATCTATTCACAATTCACTAACTCTCAAACACGCGAAGAAAGAATATACATATTAAACTTAATTTGCATATCACCAGGGCCGGCTCTAGCAATTTTGCCATCCGGACAGAAATGAAAAATGCCGCCCCTCTCCCCAAAGTAAAAAAAAAACTATTACTATAAAAGATAAAAATTGTTAATAAATGCACACCTATAAAACTTGAATATTCCTGGCGAAGAAAAAGGGAGCTAACAGTACTATATATATATATATATTAAAAACTAAAACAAAAACATAAAAAATTAAAACTGTTTTTTTTTTTTTTTTTTTACTTTTAATTCTGAAAACTTTCTGATCAATTTGTTCAGCTATTTCATGTTCGATAGCCAAGCTAAGCCATTTAATTATCTTTAGAATTTGTGAACTGTAAGAAATTTTTTTTAATTTTAATTTTAAGAAACTAATATCTACACTTGCCAAACTTATTAGCAAAGAAAGTAAATAAATGCAATTGCAAGATTTGAAGAAAATTCTAAAACAGAAATAAATTTTAAAACTTCACACACACAATTGGCTTTTTTTTTTTTCTTTTTTTTTTTTTTTGCCTGCTATATTGATATTATCTCATCTCCTCAATCAAGCGCGTTTACGTCAATGATTCTCCGTCGGTCAACATCATTTCTAAATTTTAAGTTTTTAATTAATTAAAGTTTTAAGGGTATCTGTTAAATCATATATATTGTACAAAAATTGAAAACAATTACTGTCAGTACTCATTAAATTAAATCTGCATTCCAAAGCATTAACTGTTTCGTCCAATGTAAAAAAATAAAACTCTATCTTGAATTTTAATTTAGGATATTCCATCGAATCATTTTGTGCTTCATAATTAAAATTCACATTTTTCCATTGAACTCTGTGACGGAAGCCTGAAAGTTAGCGGAGATATCAATCTCAGTTCTTTTGCATCACAGTGCATTTTATCAAAAGACACATCCTTAAAAAAATCTTTACAATTTCTTGAGAATTCCATAGTAGATGGTAGATCGTAATATTTTGTTTGCACTAGCTTGCTTATTGGATTGTTAATTAGAATTTAATAATCCAGAGGCCTCATCTCTTATAGAGTTCTCAATTTCAGCATTATTATAAAAAACTAAGCATCATAAATACTCCAATTGATAAGGGTTTAATAGCCTCTATTCATCTTTCCCAGCTATTTACACTAGGTGACTTTAAAGTTTTATGCCCTTTATACATTTTAATAATATAACCCAACGAAAAGTTGAAGAAAAAAAATAAATTTTTTGAACTATATTAAAAAAAGTACAGGCTTCTAGGATGCTTTTGCCATGTCAATTGCATCCAAATTAGGTTTGCAATCCCGTGTCATATTTTCATTCCGGGATTTCATTATCCAAA
>BMAO01024036.1:0-18193 GCA_019973975.1 Trichonephila clavata
TATTAGTTTATGATGATATTAAAACAATGCATATTATTCTAGGATTTTATTACAGAGTTTGTTGAATATATTTTATAAAAGTAGTGCTTTGTTTTTCACTCTGCAGCAAAATATTAAAATTATGCACTATAAATTTACGAATTAAAGATTCATTAATTTTATAATTCGTTTGAAAAAAATTAAATTGATAGTTGCACGAATACCAAAGTTTCTTTTAATTTTTACATTTCAACATATGCTCCCTTCAAACTGTAATTAAAAGCCGCGTAAGCCTAGTGGTTAAAGTATCGAATCATAACAGGCATATCATGAGTTCGAGCCTAGCACCATTAAAGAACCGCAGTGTAGGAAGCGATGCACGGTAAATTGTCAAAAGATCAAACGTCCTCCCGTTGGTGTGGTAATTAGGAGAGGGGGGGGGTTCTCAGTTCAGATGTCGTCCTCGTTGCTTGGCCATGGTTCAAAATTACGAGGTCCCTCGCCAAAAGCCCTTGTATAACTGTACAGTGCGACTTAATATTTACTCACTCAATTACTCAAACTGTAATTAAACATTGTTTTGATCACTGACATCATTTATAATTTAAAAGAAAAAACATTACACTGTTCCGATTACTTATAATTAAAAGAGAATATTTTTTAATAACTTATAATTAGGTAAATGTAAAGTATTCAATGTATTAACATGATAGAAAATTTAAAATGAAATTTAAATAGTAACAATGTTTTTAATGTAGATATCAGTTATAGACTAAAACCTGTTTTGTGCGGTAGTAGGACCGTAAAAAAGAAGTAGAACAAAAAATATGCCAAATCTCATAAATACTTCCAAGTAACTAACAACTATGTCGACATATAGTAGAATTTTTTTATCCGGGGGGCACGGACCGTATAAAAAAGTCGCATTTAAAAATGATGCCAATTAGTTACGAAATTTATGAAAAAAATAATTCCAAACAAATTAATTCCACATGGAGACATTTTAAAAACATTTAATTTCTCATTATATACATGGAGAAATTTTCAAAATCCACGTACACAATTCACTGCTGCTCATAGTAATCCAAAGTGCGAAGCTTCCTGTGATGAATTAGTTCAAACTCACTTTCGTCACTTGAAGATACAATTTCGATTGATTTATTTTTTGGCACCATAAAGTAAGTTATAATTTTTTTGCCACGACTCTCGGTTGGCTTGTGTGAAAATCACGATAACCACAAATATACGAGATCGAAGCTCTTTTTTGGAATTTCAAACTGCTTTCGGAATTGGTATCTATTTTAAGAAAATGCTTTTTCGATTTATTGGAAAGCTAGATCCCTTCATATATTTAATACGCTCTCAAAAAATCCTTTTCTTCTTGTCCGTGTATCAAATTATTGATAATGCCATTGTCATAGAAAGTTTCGTGTGAAATCAAGATGTGCTACTATTGCGTTGAGAGAAAGCAATTGAATGGGCATTGTCGAAAAACTGTTTATATCCAATGAACAGAGCGTATTGAAGTGTATATACGTACACTGATAGAAAACATTACAATGGCGCCAAAACCGTTAAAGCTCATATACCGCATGAAAAAGATCGCATAAAGAAGGCCTGTACAAAAACAGGTTCTACTGTATATATGCACACACACATACATGCACGTGAGTATATATATATAACAGACACATTATATAAAAAATGAGTTTTTAATTTATTTAGAAAAATTCTGAATTTTTACTCATAAAACTTTGTTTAAGTACTAAAATTGTACTTAAATGTTAGTTAAGTATAATCACTTTAATAACTATAGATTTTTTTTTTTTGTATTTGATAAATAGATGTGTTTTTTCGGCACATATTTTTATCACTTTAGCTTTTATCCCATTTACTTATTTCAGGGTACTTTTCGTTAAGTGTACAGTCTTATAGGTACATATCAAGTCATGACCATCATGACCATATCAAGTCATATATAGTTTCAATAATCTTAATTTATTTACTATACGTGTTTTGCAAATCGCTATGCACATTCCAAGAAAAGTCGAAACATATCTGAAACTACGTTTTAAACTGTTGAAAAATACTTGACTGTTAGTCTTTAATTCATTTAATAATATAGATATTACTCGACAATAAAACTTTACAGAACTTGTAATATGCAGAATATGTAATTATTGGCAGTTTAATGAAACAATTATTTGCGAAAGATGCTAATCAAGAAAGAGATAAACTTTATTTTTAAAAAACAATGGATTTTTTCATAAATTTCAAGACATTCGTAGTTCTATCAACTAATCGGTTAGAAAAACTGCTTGTAATCATTTTAAAAAGTCATCACTCATTTTCATTAAATGGTAAACCTGATATATTGAACAATGCAATATACGTAAGCTAAATGTTATTCAGCATTTAATTTATTTTAATGTATCCATTGTAATAACCAAATTCGGGCAAAACACATATATTTGTTTTATTTTTTTGTTTCATTGAATAGAGCTATCTTTTGGCTTTACAAAACATACTTTTGTGTTGTTTCTACGTTACCAAGAAACTAAGTTACAAATAATTTTATAAAATTAGAAAAAATGAGGAAGTGGGTCTAACAGAAGTGGACATTTTTAAATTGCTCAAATCTATCATGGCTAGTATGATTACTCAAAACAATATAAATATGTTTCTATAAAACTTTCTAGATCATTTACTAAAATATTTCTTATTGTATGGATATTTTTTGAGTTGTGACCTGTTGTTTACATAATGTTCTCATGTGAAGAATGTCACATTTCTTATAATACTAAATCGATCAGCTTTAAAATTTTCAAATTTTAATGAAACATGAAAATTTTAGTACATTCTCAAGATAATGCATGTATTTTGTTTTAGTAATATTTTTACTGCTTTATGTTTATTACTTTTGCCTCTAATTGCTTTGAATGTTTTCAAAAGTATTGCTAAAATTTCCCTTATAATTGAGATTTTTGTAAAATTTTGATTTTTTAAAAATATTATTAGCTAAATATTAGTATTTATTAGTATTGATTCATAAAAAAGCATTTATAATGTTTTAGTACGCTATATTTTTTAAAAAATTTCTACGAATGTGTTCAGTACATTAACTCAATAAATAATAATTGATTTTTTAACATTCCAATTAATATTTTAACTTATTCTAATTAATATTTTAACTTATTTCAGTTCATATTTTAACTTACTCCAATTCATATTTTAACTTATTCCATTTCATATTTTAACATATTCTAATTCATACTTTAAATTATTCTGTTTCATATTTTAAATTATTTCAGTAAATAATTCATTTCAAGCTGATTGATTGATTCACACATTTCGCAAAGAAATCATAAAATACTGAACTAAACATAATACGAAATATGAAAGCTAGTCACACACATAAATGGTCATTTAAAAATTCAAAATTCATTTTCCGGAAATTAAAATAGGAATTTTTTTCATACATGATTTCTTCCCCGTAAAAAAAGTATTCAGAAAATCACACAAAGAGAAGTAACATGAAAAAATAAATGTTTCTGCCAACATCATTCTGCCTGCCTTACTTGGCGGCAAAATGATAAGGAAGTCGTCACAAATTACTGGCCGACAGAGCTGTTAGAAAGATGGATGGAGGTGGAAAATTGCTTTTTCCCTATCATTATCTCCAATCTAATGCTAGATAGAAACTGTCAAATGTAGTCTTATCTGAGCACTGATGGAAACATGTCCGATTTAGTTCCATAAGCATAAGATAAAAGAATCGTGATGGGATATTAGTTTCAAAGTACTGTTAATTTCAAAGTTAGATGTTACCATTCTCTTTAAGTAATCAAATTAAAGAAGTTTTACAGACAAAAAATTGATTAGATTTATGCGTCCCATTCTCCAAACGGGGGAAAGATATTTTAAATAAAAAACCAAAATTAAATGAAATAATCCAAATTAGGCAAACTTGTACAGATTTATTAGCTTTTTATTTATAAATCAGCAGTACTGCGAGTAGAACTGATACGATAATAATTAAGTGATGTATATTTATTTATCATCTAGAAGGTTGTAGTTCGTAAAAATAGTATTAAGTAGCATCCTAGAAACAATATTATTTATAATTCCTTAGACACAAATTGAATTTTTTTTAAAATTACTTAATTTGATTTATTTTGAAAGATGACTTCATTTCCTCTAAACTATTTCAATAACTTTACTATATTTTGTACCAATTACATAATTTATCACTCATAAACGGAATTCCCGAAGTTCCTTTACTTTTTATAATTTACTTTAAACTTCATTTTATAGTCTATTAAAATATTTACGTGGTGAATGAATTAGTTAATATCTGAAATCATAATCTAAATATAGATGCATTTTTACCATAGCAATTGAAACATTTCTCCATATATATTCTAAAATGAATATTTCGCTAAAACGTTTCTGATTTTTCAATTCCGACTATTAGTTCACACTCTTTCACTATATATATATATATCTTGTGTTCACGAATATTTTCAATCGTTAAGAAAGTTCTTTTTATTTGTTTACTCAAATTCAAATACATGTTTTTAAACTTGTAGTGGATTAGGGGATGACGCTTGATGTTAAAATACACGGTTTTTTCAAACATGAATTCATTAATTAAATTTAAGTAATGAATAAATAGTTACAAACAAAAATAATAGTCCAACACCATATATAAAAAGGAAAATTGCTCGCTGTCTCCCTGAAGCGCAGAAGATAGCGCGTTGGACTACTACTACAAAGAGCGTGGGTCCGAATCCCACCTGGGATAGCCTAATTACAGAGAATGT
Organism: Trichonephila clavata; assembly: GCA_019973975.1. Lineage (NCBI taxonomy): Eukaryota > Metazoa > Arthropoda > Arachnida > Araneae > Nephilidae > Trichonephila > Trichonephila clavata. The sequence continues at coordinate 4,803 of BMAO01024036.1, forward strand.
GATTTTTTTACTCTACTATTTTATTGGAATAATTAAATTTAATTAATTAATAAATAGTAGCGAACAAAAATAATTTTCCAACACCATATATAGAACGGAAAATGGAAAATTGCAAGGAAAATTGTTTTCTATTGTGCCACTTATAATATGGTGATTCTTTCATTTGTATATACATATTTATATTAATTGTAATTATTTAATAAAAAGTAATTAAAATAAAAATTTTCTTTGTTAACCTAAGTAGGAATTGACTTAATTTTTTTTATATTATTGTTACCTTAATATGCTTTGAATCTTCATTGAAATAAGTAAGATTTTAACATTTTCCTGTATGTATGAAATAAACAATAGAAAGGTAATTAAAACATGAACTTAAAGTATACAATGTTTTTAATATGACTTTGATTAGATAGTAAATAAAGTAATCCTATTTAAAAATAATAGATAAATATATATTTTAATAATGCGTATATATACTAAGAAGTCTACCGGATAACCATGGTAAATGTTCGGCAAATATTGTTACGTTGAGGGGTTAGAGGATTTTATACAAAAGAGTACAAGACAATACATTTTTTTAAAAAAAACGATGAGATTTTACTGTCGCAAGAAACAATCCTTGAAATACAGGATGCAGCAGCAATATTCGCAGAATAAATCTCCGAAGGTCTTCACACCTTCAACAGCACTCGGATGCAAATATCATTATCTAAAATACACATATGTAAATTATTATCACAAGCACAGCCGAGCTAATCACAGTCAAGGCAATTTTACTAATCACTACTCAAAACAATTCTCACTAATCGCTGGTTGAAACAAGACTGACTCGTTTCGGCGAGTATCACTTTTTTTGTTCTAGACCCGGCGGAAACTTCGAGAAAGATCCGCTTGCGTCATAAATCATGAAATTAGTGGATTTCTCGATCAATTTCTAGAAGAATCTAGATAGTCCTGAACTCGTCAGCATGGTCGCCAATATAGCCAAATCGATCGCCAAAAATGACTTGCCAACTTTCCTCTATCGCTAAGATTTTGCCAAGTTCTTACTGAATCGTCATTATAACATAAGAGACGGCGTTTCTTGTGAATATATTTTGCAACTTTAACATAAAATAAATATAATATAGAGTAATATAAATGCGTTACACATCCGAATATAGATTATTTACACTATTTTACAAAATTCGTAACAATATATATTCACAATATAGGGTGTCTACTAATTAGTTGGGTAAAAAAAAATTATTGTATGTAATTTACAGTGGAAAATATAAGTACATATTGTTGTAAGACTGAGAAATAGTCCAAGTTTAGCATTATCACAAAAGTTTGATGGGTTTCCTTTCATTACTCTTCAAAAATCCAATTGGTAAATCGGTTCTTACCAGAGTTGTTGGCATATTTCCATCGCTCAAATTAATTACTCTACTGATTCTTGATTTTAGTTCAAGAATAGATGCAAGAAATGCATCTACACTTTAGATGCAAGATATATTTTATCCTTTACATATCCCCATAAGCTTAAAAGCAGCGCTGAAAGTTATGGTGATCAGGTGGTCATTGAATAAAACCTTCACGACTAATCCAAACTGCCACCTCAGCCATAGAGGTAAGATGAAACGTCGTGTGGTGTTGATAAGGTGCGCCATCCTATTGAAAAATGTAACTTCCTGGAATTTTCTTTGATGATAGGCATAAGGTAAAACTGCAGCATGTCCAGGTAAATACCATGCCACAATAATATATCTTTTCGGAGGTTTTTTCTTGTATTCTCAAAATAAATATTTGTCGCACTTAAACAGCAGAATGATTTTCATGGAACAGAAAACAGCATTTCACTTTATCAAAACCATTGTACTTCTCCACTATCTTAATGCCAAATGAAGAATGATTGCCGCTCGCTAAAAGATAATGTCTTCTATGAAAAAAGATATATTACTATTTATCCTAAGTTTATATTATTATAATTTAAGTTTGTAACAGACTGTGTTTTTAACTGTAATCAAAAGGATTACGTAGTAACTGTTTATAACTGTAACCGAAAGGATAACGTAGTAACTGATTGAGAGAGCTATGCTGCCCTCAGACAGTTAATTTCTACTTGGACAGTTAGTAGGTTAGTTAGTTAGTCAGTAAGATAGTAAGTGTGAAGACGTCTTATTGTTGAGTGAATGTGTGTCTTGTTTTATTTAATCCTGTTCTTATGCTGCTGTAGACTGAAAATAAAAGGAGGATTTGAACCTGCGATGAAAGTGTCTTCATTGGGATATTTCTAATCTATATTGCATTCCATATATCGGGACATTTTTTTCAAGTTTATATTATTATAATTCAAGTTCATATTACTATTATAAGTATTAACATCATTATACTTAAAGCCGGTTAATTTCATTTAATATTTAGGAAGATCTTCCTGCTAAATTGCCCAACTAATTTGTAGCACCTGTATTTATATATTTATTTTATTATCGTACGAGCTGGTATAAACCTTCTTCGCACGAGTGAATTGAAAAATTAAACAATACCGATTGAATGATAAAGAAGTTTTTAATTTTACGTGAATTGCAAATTAAACAAATAAAGCTTTTTGCATATCTCAGCTGTAAACAAAAAAATCATATTTGTTAAATGTTAAGTCTGTAGATCTAATAGCTGATAAAAAGGATTTTTTTTATTCATAGCGCCCTGTAACTCTCTTGTGGGTCGATTTTTGAAAACACTTTCCAAAGCTGATCTCTGCTTACCAAAAACAGCACCTTCTTACAAATTTTGTGTAATGAACGCTTAAAATAGAGTAAAAAATTTATATCTGGATGTGTAATACATTAGTATTACTTTCTGTTGTGTATTTTTATGTTAAAATTGCAAGATTCGCAAGCACACAATGCCGTTCCTTAAATTATAATGGCGATTCAATGGAAATATAACGAAATGTTGGTGATTGATTGAACGGTGCAGAAGTTGATATGCTGTAGCGCCACCTGGTGGGCAGCTGTAACAAAGAGGGCAGCGAAAAAAAAATCTTCTCCACAAATAAATACATATACATGTATATTTTCATAGCGATCGGTTGAACGGTGTTAGAGTGAAGCGAGGTCATGTATACAAACATCCATTTTTAAATACATAGATTTACAAACTATTCATAACTAAACCATCATTTGGAGAATAAATGAAAGTGAATAGCTAATCCGTTACCTCAGGGCTATAAAGTTTAATTTTTTTCAACGATCATTATTTATTAAAGAAGAGAATATATTTACAAAACTCTCTATACCATTATTGCCAATTTCAAGGAAATGTATAACATGCATTCTAAAAGAATTTTTTTAACAATGATGATGAAGTTTTTTATTGTAGAAAAGTATACAAATATAAAACAATAATATCAAAAATAAGTAAGAATTCTCACACTTCATATGAATTTTCCACAGGTATAAATACGCATTTCATGTATGAAGGAAAATATTATTTAATCTCCCACGTAACGATCCAAAATATTTTGGCCTCACCTACTAATCAGAATTAAATTACGTAGTTAATAGAAGCCCTCATGGGTTGGTTCGGTTTACTGAATCTATTATTAGAATCATCGACCTATAGAATTTCAGAAGGGCAGTTTGACCTCATTCTCGAGAAAATTACTGTCTACTGAATAATGTATTAGTTGGCGAAAAAATGTTTCCCTTTTAAATATCTAATATAATATTAATACTTTTTAAAATTTCAAATAAAAAATTAGATATAAAATTTAAAAAATATATTTGAAAAAATACTCACTGCCTAAAATTCCATGCTGCTCTTCAAAAAGTAGAGTCCAATTTGGAAATGTTGATATGGAAAAGATAAGTTATTGTATTCTTCCGTCATTTTTTTAATATTTAGATTAAGTAAGCATTACTCATTTTTTATACCTGAGATTTCTACAAAACTCCAAAATGTACAATTGGCGATTAAGACTGTTCTTACGATACAATTGAACTACGAAACATTTTAGGATTCTATAAATTTGGTGAAACAATCTAACTTCAACGTTTTCACATGATTGAGTGGCCACATTGACTGCATAAAAAATTAGCCTTATTCGTTAATTAAAAATATATATATCAATTAAGAATAAATTAGCAAAGATATTCATTTACGGTTGCTTATGTTCCATAAAGAAATTACCAAAGTTTTTTTTTTACAATATTTTATTTTACGATTTCAATGTGTGTTTAATAGTTGGATACAAAAATGTAGAATATATACATTTCTGGACTCGTTCTCTGAAGCATTATAGAATCAACGTCCTGAATGGATGCTATAATTCGACGTTTTAATTAATCGTTGTTATGAATTGGAGATTGGTATACAATGTTGGTCATTTATCCCTGCAAAAAAAGATCAAAGGTGTTGTGTTTAGATATCTAACCGGTATTGGACTTCCTCTTCCCATCTACACTGCCCCAGGAGAACTCTTTCTCACATCCAACCTCTAGTGTGCTGGTGCCCCATTTACACTGCACTTTGTCGCAGATTTAAATTTGATAAAGCCTTCTACAGCTTGCGTTTGTTCTTGTAGTGCAGCATTTTGCAACGAGTACATTTCAAAACTAGGACTAGTTTGTTTTCATATAAAGAAAACCTTTAATCTTATCTTTATGAAACGTAAACGTGTATAGCTTAATTGTGCGACGTTAATATCCACTTACTCATGGAACGTAAGAAACCGTAAGTGAAAATATCTTTTTTTATTTTTAATTAATTTTTGAAAGGACACTCTATATGTTCAAGATAGAATATTTAGTTTCAAAAGTGCTATTTCGTTTGATCAGATAATTTAATATTTTTAATCCTTTGAAAGACAACACACGAGGTATGTGCTGTGTATTGTTCTTTCCATATTTATAAGCCATTTTTTATTTAATGAATTATTTTGTATTGCATCAATATTTAAATATGTATTTATTATTTTTACTTTCACCAGATATATTGATATTTGAAAAAACTTTTACTTTTAGGGTTGAGTTGAGAATAACTCTAGGTTTAGGCAGACTGAAAAACCTTGCTCTTCTGTTGTTTTGATCTTAATTTTTTATATTGTTGCGCTTAGTCATTGTGGAATTTCCTATTTCACTAAAATTATTCCAAAAATAATTCTAACAATCTTTAAGACTTCAAATTGTGATTTAAACAAAAATACATCCACATTTCTAATAATATAACTATTTTTTCTCATAGATATACTGAGTGACCAGATTATTATGAACAATGGACACTTATAAGAAAATCAGCTACAATTTCACTTATTTACCACTAAAAAGAGTGATAGCTATTAATAGAGAATGAAGGAATCGTTAAGCTTCAATTGCAGTGTGTTGCTTCTGAAGAAATAGAGAAAAAACGTGATTTCGTTGTGTTTGAACGCGGCACGATTATATGTGCTGGAACCGTCGGAACTAGTATCAGCAAAACGGCTCCACTTATGAAGTATCCGAGAGCCACAGTTATTAATGCTTACTGAAAATGGATCCACAAACAGAAAATCGAGTATCAGCATCCGGTCTGTGGTCCTCACAGACTACTGAAATTTCTCTTGGAAAAGAGAATTGCTAAAGTTGTCGCGTCCAACAGAAAAGGAATTGTGCATCAAATTGCGAGGAATCTTAATCAAGAAGCTACTGCAAATGCCATGAACGAACAGTTTGCGACACATTACACCTTATACCCTATGGTAGCCGTCAACTTGTTTGAAAGCCTCTATAGTTGGAGAACACATACACAAAAAATTAGCATCTCCATTTCTTAAAATAGCACAAGGATTGGACTGCAGATGATTGAAATAGGGTCATGTAGTCCGATGAATTATATTTTCAACTACAACATGTAGATGTCTGGGTGCAAATATGGTCAAAACCAAGTGAAAGTACGAATTCCATCTGCACTGCCAAAACTCTTCAAGTGGTTTAGGTTATGGTGAGCATTATGTTTTAGGGAATGTTTTTGGAGGGGGATTTCGAAATTACTTTGATTCAAACTGAAAAAACATATAAGTGTCCAAGGGTATTAAAGTTAAAAGATGTATATCACAGATCAAGTACATCCTTTTATATTCATAAAGTACCCTGCTCACGATGGATGCTTTCATCTGGGCAATATCCCGTATAATACAGCTGATGTTGTTCCCAGATAGTTTAAAAAGCATGGAAGAAACTTTACTTTGCTTAGTTGGGCTGCGTAATCACCAGATCCCAATCCAATGGAGAATCGATGGGTTGATATAAGCCCTTAAAGGCTTAACTATATATTCCTTGAGTCCATAGATAATACAGCAGAGAAACGGATATATAGAAATTGTCGAGATATAGTATATGGTTTATTTTTTGAGGAATTTATCGGCACAATCTAATCACTGTATTGCCGACCGCACCATCATCAGATAAGTTGTCAACATCTTGCTTACTAGAATATATTCCAAAACTATAGGCATATCCTGAGAGTGAACACACAACAAACAACTTGAAAGCCCATTTATGGGGCTTGTTGGATAAATATTGTTTCATAAAATGAGCTCTTTTAGTCGAACGCATTTGCTCATCTTGAAAGAGCCTTTGGTCAAATGTTGTCACACTCACGAATAATTTGTTCAAGTGTACTACAACAGGTCTTATTTTAGCAAGACGATCATGGTTTGGGTGTCCAACCGGATTGTGCTGTGTATTATAATTGAAATGAATTACGGATCTTATTTTCTCAATTCTATTTACCGTCATCGTCTGTCTTATATGATCGAAGCCATATTTACCCCAGTAGGATCTAAAATTTGGGTAATGATACACAGACATAAATATGATGATACCTAGAAATAGCCGGATTTCAGTAGCAGTTACAGGCAGACATTTTTTTACATGATGTATAAAATTGTTTGTTTCGCAATAACAGTGAGTATATCCTCATTTATAAATTCGGAAAAGAATTGGAATGGTGTTTCAAGCGTGAATAGTGGAGGGGGAAAGGTCTGTATTTCTTGTGTCCGATCTTTGCTGTATTAAAAATTACGCTTTTTTCACATAGGTTCCCTACTTCGTTGCCTCCAAGCTGCTACACCAATAAGGCTTAAATCTTGTTGACAATACGAAGGTCCTGGAGCTGGATTATTGTAGTGGTACAACAATCCCTCTTCCATGTCGAAGGATTATTTTTATTGTCTTTATCATCATTATTGTACTATTATTCGTTTATTACTCGTACATTTTGTAGGTCCGGGTGAGAATCACACATTTTCGTTCAGATAACCCATATCCTCTTCGTCTTCAGAAATGTCTCAAATTTCTACTCGTGCAAATAAATCCTCACTATCGTCATCTTTTAGCCGTCTAGACATCCAAAGAAGCAAATTAAGCTAAAAGGCCCAGACACCAAAAACACCCACTTATAATTACTTATGAAACAAACAGATAATGTAGACATTTAAGCGACATACAGCATTTTCTAAGAATCTGGCTTGAATCAAATATAATTTTCATAAGTAAAATCGAACATTGATAGCTTATTTGATAACAAATTAGAAGTAATTTTTTTAGAATTAGAAAAATCACTCTTTTATTAGGAATAGACAGTAGGAACTATGTTTTCTAGTAACACACTGAACTCATCACTTACCACATTCAAATGTCAAGTGGCCGCGGTAGCCGAGTGGTCTAGGCATCGGATCGTGGCTAGCATGTCATGAGTTCGATTCCAGTACCACTGAAGACTCGCCGTGTAGGGGAGTGATGCACGTTAAATCTGTCGAGAGCTCAAACGTCCTCCCGTTGGTGTGGTAGTTAGGAGAGGGGTGCCAGCTCAGGTGTCGTCCGCGTCACTTGACCATGGTTCAAAATTACGCTGACCGTCCCCAAAAGCCCTCGTGTAGCTGAACAGTGGGACGTTAATATTCACTCACTCACTCACTTCAAATGTCAAAAAACGAGTTAAACGCGTTACCCTCAAAATGTAATGCCAAATTGTTTTCATTAATGATTTATTGCCTATGGTTACTAGCGTGCTTTCGGAAACGCAAGCACTCGGGTTTTTGAATAAAATTACGTGAAAATAAATGTAGACAATTGGCAACAATAAGCATTTAAGGGTTAAATAGGGACTGTGCAGAGTTCGAACCAATACTATCAAATCGCAAGAAATTGGAAAGTGCAATTCATCGGATATGATCTCAATCTGTTCATGTAACCTATCCAAAACTCATACGAAGAAGAAAGCAAGCTATATTAAGGGGAAGTATTGTTTAATAAATTTAAAAATTATTTTAAAATATAATATTTATTTGCTTGTCAATATGTTTAACCCCTTAACTACCGAGGAAAAGTTACGAAATTCCCCCCACAGGCCCGCGTTGTTACACGGTTTATTGGGGGAAAGGTAAAGGCTTGTTTTTCCTTTTAAAAAATGTTAATTTCCACTTTAAAAAAAGAAAAGAAAGGATAAATTAATGAAATGAAGATAAAAAAATAATTTCTAGAGTCGACAATATAATAAAAATTAAATTACAGCATCTCTCTGAGATATATCCTGAAACATGTTTGAATACTTAAACTACGTTATTGTATGTTCTAACAAAAATGATTTTACATCTGATGAGGTGCGAAAAATCATCAGAACTCAGCTAAACCCTAGACAAATTCAAGTAGGAATAAAAAAGATGAGGAACATTAATAATAATCGAGTACTTGTGCAGTGTATATCAAAAGAGGATAAGGAAAGGTTTTCGAATGCAATAAAAGAAAAAACAAATTTCGCTTCAAGTGTCTTCTCCGCGGAAGAGAAACCAAATTTGCTTTTGAAAAATCTTCCGAATGAAATTAGTGATCATGAAGTTCTCCAGCTTTTGAAGGAACAGAATCCGGAATTGGGGGAGAAAGAACAAATATGGGAGGAGACAAAAATTCGTTTCACTCTTAAAAAATTCGAAAACTCCCGGCATTTGGTTCTTGAGGTAAGTCCAATTTGTCGAAAACTGCGCCTTAAAATGAACTTCTTGAGAGCAAATTGGAATGTTTGCAAAATCGATGATTTCCTGGCCATTAACCGCTGCTTTAAGTGCCTTGGGTAACATCATAAGGCTGCTGAATGTGAAAATGGCTTGTGCTGTTTCAATTGTGCTGGAGAACACAAGAGTAGTGAATGCAATCTCTCTACTCAAGTTGCATTAATTGTATAAGATTCAACAAGAAAACAAGGGACCCAAATAAAAAAGTGGATGTAAATCACAAACCTTATTCCAGCTGCTGTAAGTGTCATCAATTTATGGAGAAACTCGTTGCATCTCAAACAAAATATGAATAGTTTTTTACCTCAACCACATTTACGTATTTTGCAACTTAATTTACATAAATCAAAAGTGCTACACAGCAGCTTATTTTGAATATGGAAGCTCGAAATATTGATGTTGCGTTAGTACAAGAGCCTCATTCGTACAAGGGAACTCTTCCTGGATTTCCTTCATCTTACAGAGTTTTCTTTAGTCATTCTTTCGATATAATTAAAGCAGCCATTATTGTCAGAAATAGAAATATTTCAACCTTTCTAGATCTAAATCACCTTGATTACAACATGGTGACAGTACATTTAAATATTAATAAAATTTCCTTTTTGTTTCTTTCCTACTATTTCGAGCCTTCCAAGAATATTGATTTCGATTTAGAAAAAATTAACCAAATTTTTTCCAAGATGCCTATTAACAGACTGGTCTGGTCAATGGACGCCAATAGCAAATCTGAAACATGGTTCAGTACCCTTTCCAACTCTAGAGGTTCCAAGCTCACCGATTTTATAAGTGCCCATAACCTCTTCGTCATTAATGAAGATTGCGTTCCAATATTTTGCGGCTCTCAAGGATCTAGCTACATTGACGTAACTGCAGTAGGAACTGATTTGCTGGAAGATGTTTCTTGTTGGCATTTGCCTGCTTATGATTCTCTCTCCGACCACAAAGCAATTGAGTTCGATATTGTTCTTAATACCAATTCTCCAACAAAAAATGGTGACGTCTGTATCTTCCATCTGAAAAAAGCGAACTGGAAACTCTTCTATGACTCATCGAAAAACTTGCTGTCAAGAATTAGTAATCTCATCGACTCCTGCCAAAATCCAGAATCTTTGCATGATCTCGTAAATGATCTCCTTTCTATAATTCAGAATTCTTGTAAAATGTCCATTCCAATTAAAAAGCAAGGGATGCACAGAATTCCTTGGTGGACAACAGAAATTGGGTGCATGAGAAAGCACGTTAATGCTGCAAGACGAAGATTCCAGAGATGTAAGAATATCGCTTTAAGAGAAATTTATAAAAGTAAATACCAAGAATTAAGAGCTAATTATAATTTAAAACTTTTAGACGCCAAATTAAGCTCATGGAGGGAATTTTTGGATGAAATTAATGTAAATAATGTGTGGAAAAAGATTTATACTTATGGCGTCAAACAACAGTTTCAGAAGAGAGTTGAAATCAGTGGAATTGCTCTTCCATGTGGAACTGTGACTAATTCTTTTGAAGAGACAATTAATGAGATTATCTTCCATTCTTTTCCTGACGATTGTGAGAACGATGATGATGATTGTCACAAGGAAATACGAAAATGACGCTCTTATCAATAGCAGCATAGAGAATGACCCACTTTTACCATCCATGAAATCGATGCTGTTATAAGTAAATTGAAGTTAAAAAAGACACCTGGCCCTGACTCTATTCCTAATGAAGTTGTCAAGAAATTGCATGTAATGCACCCTGGTCTTTTTTTAAAAGTTTTTAACTCATGTTTTCGTCTCAAGACTTTTCCTCTATGTTGGAAAAGGCTAGGATTATCCTGATTCCCAAAGTGAACGACGTCCGTATCCCTAATTTAGACAACCTTAGGTGTATCAGTTTACTGTCAACTTTGGGTAAATGTTTTGAAAGACTCATTATCAACAGAGTGGCCTGGCGTTTACACAAAGATAATTTTTTCAGTAAAAATCAATTTGGTTTTATGCCACAAAAATGTACCGAGGATGCCTTGATGAAACTTAATGAAATTGTTTTAAAAGGTAAAAGAGAAATTTTCATACAATCCTGGTTTTCTTGGATATTAAAGGAGCTTTTGATAATGCTTGGTGGCCTGGTATTCTGAGCCTTTTAAAAAGATCTAACATCCCTAACAACTTATTTGCCGTAATTTCCAGCTTCTTGAAGGATAGATCTGTGACTTTATCTTTAGGTCATTCCTCAAAAGAGAGATTTTTGAACAAGGGATGTCCTCAGGGATCCGTTTCTGGACCTTTTCTCTGGAACATCATTATTAATGATTTTTTGGAAAAAATCTTGGCTTTCTCTTGTGAAACGATTGCTTTTGCCGACGACTTACTTCTTTGTTTTCAGGGAAAGTCTTTTCATGATATAAGCAGACAAGCGCAGCTTACCCTTGACTTTGTATCAACCTGGGCAAATAATTTTAAATTAGAGTTTAATGCTGTCAAGTCAAAAGTTATGATCTTGGAGAAGAGAGAAAACAACACCCTCACAAGCAACCTCACTCTTAATGGAATTCCTCTCGATTGTGTGAAGGAACTAAAATATCTTGGTATTGTCCTTGATAGTAAATTCTGTTGGAAACAACATATTCTGCATCTTTCAAATAAATGTGAAAAAATTCTGCTAGGGCTTAATAGGGTTGCCAGAAATAGCTTTGGGATCAAGTCCAATGTCTCATCCCTCATTTATAAACAAGGCATTGTTCCATTTATCTGTTATGGTTCACGAATATGGGGATCTGCCTTGATGAAGAAAATAAATTGCCGGCTCTTGCGAAAGATTCAACGAAGAATACTTCTCCGAGTTATTTCTGGGTATCGAACGATATCCTATGATGCTGTGTTTGCTATTTCGGGCTTCCCACCTATTGACATCTTTATTATCAGAAATAATGAATTCAAGAGTGCAACGAAGAACTGTACCAATAAGAGTCTAGATGGTTCCCTGCGATTTTCTGTTCTTCCTCATCCTTCTGAACGATTTCCCCTTAATTTTGTTAATTACCGTAAAAATATTGAAGACAACTTTCCTGTTGTCTGCTTTACAGATGGTAGCAAAATCAACAATAAGGTTGGCCTTGCATTTGTTATCTTCCAAGATTTTATTGAAATTGAAACTCGCCAATTTAGACTAAGAGATGAATGTAGTGTGTTTCAGGCTGAATTACTTTGCATAGCTCAAGCAGTCTCTTGGATCTGTAATAACGAAAACCTTTCATCGGATTTCTTAATTTGCAGTGATTCTCTTTCATCTTTATATGCCTTAAATAACATTGATTCTCAAAATCATCTGATTGTTCAAACGCAAGTTGATCTCAATTTTCTTCGAAGCAGAGGTGTAAAAGTTTTCTTTTCTTTTGTTCGAGGTCATACGGGAATCTATGGCAATGAACGTGCTGACTGGCTTGCAAAAGAAGCTACAAAATTAAGCAATTTGATTCCCATGAACATTCCAAAATCATATTATAAAAATATTTTTAAGGAAAAAATTATTTCTGATTGGAATAAATTATATCAAATAATGCGCTCTTCACCAAGGAATTTATTCCTTCTATTCAGAGTCGTTTAAAGGCTAAACACTTTCATCCTAATTTTATACTTACCCAGTTTCTAACTGGGCATGGAAACTTTAAAGCCTATTTGAAGCGCTTCAATTTGTCACCTACTGACCAGTGTTCTTGCTCCAGTGACACAGTCCAGGATGTCAAGCATCTAATATTTGCTTGTGCTAAATTCTCTTCCGAAAGACGTACTCTCATGAATTGCCTACAAAAGAACAATATAGCGTGGCCTCCTCCTTTCTCTGCCTTTGTTCAGAGCAAGTCTTCTTTTACATCGTTTTGTGCATATATTAATAGCATTTTTTCTCGTATTGTTTAGATTGTAAATTAAAATTTTTTTATTATATTATTATTCGTATTTTTTCTAACATTTACTGCGTATGTGTATGTTTCTGTTTTTTTTTCTTCTTTTTTTTGCAAGTGCGTATATATATATGTCTGTGTGTATATTCTTAAGTATTTGTGTGTATGTATGCTTTTTATGCATTTGTATTTTGAAAATCTTCTAATCACACATGTGCTACCAAACCTCCACCATTGTATAATTTTAGTTACTGAATGTCTCCGTTTTTGCACGTGAGCAATCTTGTATTTTGTTCTGTGTTTATTGTATTTGCATCCCTTCTTGTTTCATTTTACCTTTTGATTCCCATTTGTGCTTGTATCCCTGTACTTAAAACTTCCTACCACTATTGATTGAGTATTGACTTACGTTTGTAAGCCTTGTGTTATACTAGTTGGCCCACAAGGAGTCTAAATAGAGATTCAAAAAAAAATACT